>ML677351.1:309190-378605 GCA_007922305.1 Dermatemys mawii
ATATAAAAACAATAAAACACAAATGGAAGAAAGGGGAAATTGATAGTAGAGAACTGATAAGGGAAGCCAAGAGTGTCAAGGTGAAATCTATGGGCAGTATTGTTAAGGACACTAAGGAAGAGATTTAAAAATATATTATGAACAAACAGAATACTGACAATGTTATTGGTCCATCACTTGTTTGAAATCATAGAATTATCAGTTATAACACAGAAAATATGGAGTATTTCTGTTCTGTATTTGGGGACAATACAGATGATATAGTCCCATCATATGGTGATAGTATTATTTTCATTCCACTAATATCTATGGAGGAAGTTAAACAAAAACTACTAAAGTTAGACATTTTTAAGTTCCAAAGTCCAGAGAGGTTGCACCTAAGAATTTTAAAAGAGCTTGCAGAGGATCTCATTGGGTCATTAATGCTGATTTTCAATAAGTCTTAGAGCATTGTGGAAGTTCCAGAACACTAGAAGAAGTTTCTTTAAAAGGGTAAATGGAATGACCCAGGTAATTATAGGCCTGTCAGCCTGACACTGATCGTAGGCAAGATAATGGAGTGGCTGATAGAGGACTCCATTAATAATGATCTAAAGGAGGGTAATATAATTAATCAAAATCAAAACGGGTTTATGGAAAATAGATCTTGTCAAACTAACTAGATTTTTTTGATGAGATAAGAAGTTTGATTGATAAAGGAGTTGATGTATACTGAGATTTCTGAAAGGTATTCCACTTTGAACTGCACAGCATTTTGATTAAAAACTAGAATGATATAAAATTAACATGCACACATTATATAGATTAAATACTGGCTAACTAATCTGTCTCAATGTGTAATTGTAAATGAGAAATCATGATTGAGCAGGTCTGTTTTCAGTGGGGTCTTGCAGGGATCAGTTCTTCACTGGCCCTATGCTATTTAACATTTTTATCAATGACCTAGAAGAAAACATAAAATCATCACTGATTAAATTTGCAGATAACCCCACAATTGGGGGAGTGGTAAATAATGAAGAGGGCACATCACTGATTCAAAGCGATTTGGATCGCTTGGTAAACTCAGGGAAAGCAAACAAGGTGCATTTTAAGCAACTAAATACATACATCTAGAAAAAAGAATGTAGGGCATACTTACAGGATGGAGGACTCTGTTTTGTGAAGCAATGACTCTGAAAAACATTTGGAGATTGTGGTGGATAATCAGCTGAACACAAACTCCCAATGTGATGCTGTGGCCAACAGAGCTAATGCAATCCTGGGATGCATGAACAGAAGTATCTTGAATAGGAGTAGAAAGATTATTTTACCTCTGTGTTTGGCACTGTGTGACTGATGCTGAAATACTTTATCCAGTTCTGGAGCCCTCAATTCAAGAAGGATGGTGATCAGCTGGAGAAGATTCAGAGAAAGACCGCAAGAAGGATTAAAGGATTAGAAAACATGCCTTATAGTGATAGACTCAAGGAGCTCAAGCTATTTAGCTTAACAAATAAAAGTTAAGGTGTGACTTGATTATGGTCTAGAAGTACCTACATAGAGGAACATAGAGGAAATAATGAGCTCTTCAATCTAGCAGAGAAAAAGTATAACAGGATCTAATGGTTGGAATTTGAAGCTTGACAAATTCAGATTGGTCAAGCAGGGTCTGAATAAGCTCTTCACTGACAATAAAAAGAGGTTAAAGACCATTAAGTGAATAAAATCTGTGCTTGCTCACAAATTTATTCTGTAACAGTTGTCACTGCCTGATCATTTTAATACCCAGACTTTAATTTTAATAGACAGACATGTAAATTCAGTCACATGAAACATTCAGAAGAACTGAATTATCATTCTTGGTGCATAGTTAATTTGTTATTTAATATATTTTCTTCATTAATTCCTTGGAATTCCTTCTGAGGTTAATTATCAGAAAGTGTGGCCCTAAATATGATCTTATATACCCATATGTGTGTATGTTCAGGGAACAGAACAATATCCAGGGTATTGTGAATTTAGACTTTCATAGATCTATGTGCTTGACAAGTTAATTTGTTGAGGGGGGGTATGTATATATATTTAATGGACATAGCAAAAATCCCATTGCTCATTAGCAAATTCAAACAAATATTTCACAACCATTAAGCTATCAGACAATGGATTTCAAAGGTGAGATATCATAAGGCAGCAGTGATGGTAGCAATATTATTTTCTGAGCATGGGGGAAGGGCTTAAGTATCCCTTTTTGCAACTCCCCCCATTCTCAGTGGAAAGAAGGGTGAGTTTTCTGGCAACCTCACACTTCCTCAATGTTTTGGATACCATACAGGCATTGTTGGAATCTTTATGATAGGAAGGTGATTTGAGGTTCAGAATTATGTTCTTCTTTTCTGGCCTGTCTAAGATGCTCTTTAATATTAGTAATCTCCTAAGCATGGCTAGAAGTCATTAACAGTGGCCAGGTACTGGTTCAGGTCCCGCACGATTTCCAGTAGAGCTGTATCCAGGTTATAAACAAAGTATTCTTCAACATTTAGTGCTTATAATGCTGCTGTTCAGGCTGCCAGGTCTGAAACCTCAATGGCATGTTGAGCATGCTAGAAGTAGGCAGAAATAATCATATTTTATAGAAATTTGGTTTCCTGGGGGCTTCACTACAGAACATAACCAACTTCATGGTGAGTATGATAATAGTTATCTTCCTGTGCTGCTTTTGGACTATTTTGTGCACAGTCCTAAGGAAACAAGGCCACTTCAGAGCAGTGCTGTCCCAGGATGAGCCTGGGGGGAGGTGGTGCCCCAGGGAATGTCCTTCTATGCAGGGTAGTGTTATCTGCTGTCCTCAATATATGAGGCTTACTCGATGAACTGCTGCACAGCGTGTGTGCGTGTGATGGAGGGTCAATCCTACACACTTTCCTCCCCCTTTGGTGTGAAGCAGCCCCCATGACACATGGAGGTAGTAAGTCCTGTGCTCCCTGCCTGTAGGATCTGTGAATGTGTCCTGGCGCATATCTCTTAAGATCAGGCTTGACAAAGCCCTGGCTGGGATGATTTAGTTGGAGATTGGTCCTGCTTTGAGCAGGGGTTTGGACTAGATGACCTCCTGAGGTCCCTTCCAGCCCTGATATTCTATGATTCTATGATTCTCTTCAAGAGCCATGGACCTTGAAAGAAAACTTTCAGTTACTTTTTAAGCTATTTGGTTGCCACGTAGATGCAGCTACCTTAAGGGATTTATGCATCAGTGGGCTCCCGTTGCCTTTTCTTGGCTTTTCTGAATTTTCCTGGAACTCCCCTGTATCACTGTGAGATTCAATGATGTATCCCTTTGGAGGGATACTGGGAAAGGGAGTATCATGACTGTGAGGGCCCTGAAGGATCTTTAGCACTCATTGTAAAACCCGATTCATGGCTTTGTCATAAAAAAAATGCCTGGGTAATCATTTATTGACAGTTTCTTGTGCTAAGGCACAATATTGCCAAGTAAGACCCAGAAAAAGGAAGATAAAAAGGAAATTAGTATTTTCAGTTATCCTTCAAAGGGCAAAAAACCCAAAAATTATCTTGATTCAATCTTTAGGAAACTCAGACTGATGATATGAATATCCAGTAGCCTATATAACATAAACTGCTTATGTATTAGTGATTTAGTCAGGAGGGGTGAGGGGTTCAAGGTAGTACATGGTATTTAGCCACAGTTCTTCACTGAAGGTTAATGGAAGATTTATGGCTAAATCCCTGGCACTGCTTTGAAAACCTCAACACTCGCATGTTATGCTAAAAAACAGTAGAACTAGTGAATGTGCAAGCTTTGTTTAAAATCCTAGAAACAATGTTCACTTGTACCCCATAATAGTGCACAAAGACCTACCCAAGCAAGCATCTATCTTTTTCTAAAATAAACTAATCATAATCAGAGTTGAAATATTTATCAGATTACATTCTTTTGTCACATAGTCTATCTTCTCCTGTGCAGTTTGTTCTCCCTCATGTCTTATGTCACAACTGTTTTCATGAAGGTGTATTTTGAGCTTGTGTTACTACTTTAGACACAATCTCTCTTTGCTCCAAGCCACTTATTTTGACAGCTAGACCAGCTTCTGTGGCTCCAAAATGAAGTATTTAATTGTAGATAGTATAAACAATATCTCCTCTACTACAAAGCAAATGACAACTTCAAAATAAAAGGAAGAAGTTGAAAAAATTCAGTAAAGTTAGCCTAAAGTACTTGTAATAATTTGGTGTCCTCATTTGTCCATATCTCTGGGATACGTATTTTTAAAAGTCTGGTTTCAGCACCCATTCATATATCACAAAAATGAATGTTATAACTACATATATCTATGCACTGCTATATTTCTGGGCTTCCAAGATTTTCAAATTGCAAACTAAAACCAGAGGCTTCTGAGGTCTAACTGTGTGGTTTGTCTCCACTCCATATTTCCCACAGATTCAGCTACCATTATCTTTTCAAGTAATAATGTTTAAATGCCGAGACAGTACCTGAGGATACTATAGTATGTGTTCATGCCAATATATTACTCTAGTATCTAGTATCTATGAACTAAGAGCTATTTGTTACAATGCTTGGGTATAGCTTGTGCGGTCTTGGTTGTTGAATGGTTCCCTTACAATCCACTCAAAATCAATTAAAAGTAAGCCCGGTTAGTTGGTGAACCTTCATCAGCATGAAAATTAGTGGATAATTCAGCCTTTGGAGAAGGAAGCCTCAGCAGCAGGGGTAGTATTTCTGGGGAGTGCTAAATGGGCGGCCTGGATAGGCAATGAGGTTCTCTCATTTTCTAAGCAACTTCATCAACGTCTTAAGAAAAGTGCCCTGAGAAAATAGCGCAGGTCGAAAAAAAAGTTGGATAATTTGGGAGGTGCTTTCTGTTGAAACATTTTTTATCTCATTGGAAACATTTAGTACATTTTATCACGATGTTGTCCTTTTCTCTTTTGCTGCATGATTCAGATTATTTTTCTTCCCGAAACATTGACCAACAAACTCCCCAGCACCATGAACACACACTAGTTTTTAATGGGTCAGGATTAGATAATTTCTCTTACCGAGAAAGAGCCCTTTAAGAGTGAAACATGCTGAAATCTCTTTTGATGATATAAAGTCCAGTCTGTCAGACAAGAAGATAGGTCTAGTAGACCTGAACACATTTGTGATTATAGTGGAGAGTTAATTTGTTGACTAGAGTTTGTTGCATCATAGTGTTGCTTTTATTACATTTCTTTATCAATCAGTAAATTAAAACTGCGTTAACTATCTAATATGGGGCCAAAGTTTGCCAAAATTGCCATGGTGCAACAATCTCCTCTTTAAATAAACAGCCGTGAGGTCTATCTGAGATTCTGACTTCAAAGAATAGGCCTGCCTACTTCAATCCTCTATTAAAGTATGTCTACATAGCCTCTCAGCCCAGATCGGCAGACTTAGACTAGCAGAGTTACACAACTGTTTGAAGTTGCACCTTGACCTGGAGCTCAGGCTTCGAAGGCCACACCCACTCTAGGCTTCAAACAACCATGCTGAATCTCACGTAAAGTTAGTTGTTATTCCATTCTGCAACATTTGCAGTATAAATCAGGATTGAAAACAGATGTACACATCAGCTCTGGTGTCCAGAACATTGGTGGCACTGCAGCTAACACTCACATCTCACTGCCTCATGTAATTGCTTACCTGTACGACTCACTTATACATTCAGTGTCTCGCTGTCTGCTGGCCCTGGTTCACTCCTGGACTTCAGGGCCTCCTTACCTAGTGTGCTGCACCCTGGTAATACCCCCATACTCTGCCTCTGGGTCTCCCCTCATGGGGAACCCCCAACCCTCTAATCCCCACCTTGCCTCAGTCTTGGGCTATGCCAATCATCATGAAGCCCCCACACTCTGGGGCAGACTGCAGTGTAAAAGCCAGTCATCATAGGAAGGTGGGGTGGGGAGGGTTGGACCAGCTGCCTTTGCCAAGCTCCAGTACTCTCCCTAGGCCTCACTTCAGGTCTGTAGCCTGGGGAGTTGCTAGGCTGGAGTTCCCCAGCTCCTTTGCCTATTCCCCCAGCACTGTTCCACCTCAGGTACCCTGTCGCACAGGCAGCCAGGTCTTGCACCCTCCCAGCCTGGAGAGAGACTGCTTAGTTCCTGCTTCTCGGCCCTTTTATCAGGGCCAGCTGCCTCCTAATTAGGCCTGGCCCCAGCTGTGGCCCCCTTCCCAATCAGCCATTGTTTGCTGATTTCAGCCTGCCACAACTCTCTCCAGGGTTGTTTTAACTCTTTTAGGGCCGGACTGGGCGATCACCCCGCTACACTGTCCTTTGGAGCAAAATAGTTATCTTACATGGTTTTGTGCTGTTGTTGTTGGAGTCTGATCCTGCTCCCTCTGTAAGATAAAACAAGACAAACACATACAAAGGAAAAGAGAAAGGAAAAACAAAGCTAGAAAATGACATTTTTGGTTTTGGTGCTGACTTTCATGTGTATTCTCACTGCTGCGTAACACAGGTTCAGTGTAGTCAGACAATTTGTGACCTAGCAAACTTCTACCAGTGCTGCCAGTCTAATATGTTGCTTTTAGATTTCCTTTCTGGTCACCTATTTACAGCAGTGTCACAAAGGAAGAAGTTGTCAAGCTAAGTCAGACTATTACTAGACAGAAAGCAAAAGAAGAGAAAGAGGAAAAAATAAGACAAGGAAGGAAAATGACTCATGACATTGGGTGAGACAAGAATCTGAGTCTCCCTTTCCAGGTGTTGTCTGGAATGTAGCCAAAGCTGTGATTATTGAGGCAGTGATTGGTGGTTCCAGGTCTGTGATCTGCCCAGGATGCCTTTTAGCAAGACAACAAAGGCCCAGAAGTATGGTGTCATGGTGGATCCCAGGAGATGGTGGGAGTGGCAGCCAAGAATGGAAAATTGCTCCTTTCAGTCCAGTTGTCACACTGCTCCCATTTAGTGACCCATACATTAACAGCATCTAAGAAAGGATGGAAACCTCATCTCATGCCTTTACCATTAACCAGTCAAAACAGAGATTTCAGTTTTAAAATGTTTCTCCCATTTCTAGATTCTTCCAGCTCATTGCCAGGCCAAACTGTGACTTTACCAGGAGCTTTAAAGACCCTTTATCACATTTCTTTTAAACAACCAAGTTTGCATCGATTTGTTCCCAGTATTTACTGATTTTCATAAACTATTGTATGGAACAGACTGAGTGAGACTCTTGTTACCTTGGATATGGACAACTAAGGCCTTGGCTACAATGCCTCACAGTTCAGACCATGTGGTTGTGAATAGAAGTTTGCAGTAACATGCTGTGGTCAGGGATGCTGGAACAATTTTTATAGAGGGGGGTGCTGATGACGGAAACCACAGAAACCATGTATTTGGGTTGTTGTTACTACTTCCAGCCACAGGGTGGGGCAGCAACCTTAGAACCTTTAGTTCCAGCACCATGCCTGCAATATAAATTTCATAGGTGGACACTCCGGGTGTGAACTAAAAGGTTCGTAACCTGCATTAATGCAATCTTCTTCAAAAAGATCACATTAGTGCAAACTAGGACATTTTTTGTTTGTGCCAACAGAGTTCACAGGGGAGTTACCACACAGCACTTCGGTGTGTATAGGTATACACATACCCAGTGTCCAAATTCCAGAACAGCGTAGACAAAGACTTAAAGAAGGAGACCCTGCTACAACAGTACCTGCTAAATACTGCCCCCACCCATCCTGCATCATTCTCATCCTTTCTCTAGCCAGCGACAGAAGATTAGGTAGTGTGTAAGCATAGTTCCAGGGGCTGCTGATTACCAGGGGCAAGTGAAGCTATGTCCCACCTTCTACAGTGTCTGGCAGATAACCTAGAATTTGATCTTTAGTCAAACCATCAACATAACATGTGTGTTTCATCATCACCCTCTGGCTGTAAACTCTTTATTCCTTTTGTAGAGCAGTTTAACTTTCATGGGACTACTCATAATAATATAAGAATGGCCCCACTGGGTCAGACCAAATGTCCATTTAGCCTAATATCCTGTCTTCTGACAGTAGCCCCACAGGAAATGAACAGAACAGGTAGTCATCAGGTGATCCACCCCTGTCGCTCATTCCCAGCTTCTGGCAAACAGAGGCTAGGGACACCATTCCTACCCATCCTGGCTAATAGCCATTGATGGACCTATCCTCCATGAATTTATATCGTTCTTTTTTGAACCCTGTTATGGTCTTGCCTTCACAACATCCTCTGACAAGGAGTTCCACAGGTTGACTGTGCATTGTATGAAGAAATATTTTCTTTTAATTTGTTTTAAACCTGCTGCCTATTCATTTCATTTGGTGATCCCTAGGTCTTGTATTATGAGAAGTACTAAACAACACTTCCTTATCTACTTTCTCTACACCAGTCATTATTTTATAGACCTCAATCATATCTGCCCTTAGCCATCTCTTTTCCAAGTTGAAAAGTCCCGGTCTTATTAATCTCTTCTCATACTGAAGCCATTCCATACCCCTAATCATTATGTTGCCCTTTTCTGAACCTTTTTCAATTCCAGTATATGAATACGGGTTTTTTTTAGATGGAGTGACCACATGTGCACACAGTATTCAAGATGTGAACATATAATGGATTCATAGAGAGGCAACATGATATTTTCTGTCCTATTATCTATCCCTTTCTTAATTATTCCCAGCATTCTGTTTGCTTTTTTGACTGCTGCTGCACACTGAGTGAATGTTTTCAGAGAACTATCCATAATGACTCCATTAAAATCTTCACTTGTTACTTCACAAAGCCCAATTGTTGCTGTATCAACATTTGAGACCGGTAATTGCCATCTCATTTGCTGGCTGTACATCAATAAAAGTTAAGACTGTTCTACTGAGGTTGAACAAATCTTTCATAGTGAAGTCAGCAGTTTTCTCCATATAGAAAATAATTACAACAGAAATTTAGGTCAGTGTATTTTATAGTTTGCACAGAGAGAAATAACTACAAAACTTGTTATGAATTTCTGACACATAATATTTTTATGTACAAAAAATGTTCCTTCAACAAGAAAAAAAGAGCAGCTACACTGTGTATACTAAAAAGACATGAAAATCCCAGTATAAAAGTAATATACACATATCTGATAGTCTCAATGATTCAAATTAAAGCCTGAGTGCTACAGTAGTTCCCTTAAAGAACCATTGGACTCTTTTGGAAAACTGAAAAAAATGAACTAAACTCTCTCCAGATTGTTTTGTCAGGTCATATTTTTAGGTATTTTCTTCTGATATTTATTTTTTTCCTTTTTCTTTCTGACAAAAAAGGACTGTCGTTTAGACGTCCAATAGCTCATGCTGCTTAATGGCCTTCTTAATCTCATTTGTAACTAGAGCTACCCAGATGAAAACTATTCTGTTTCATGCTAATTTTCAAGGTTTCAAAATTGGTTTAAATTCTGCATTTTGAAAATGAGACTTAAACTCCTAGATAACTTAGGCCTTACAACACTGAGCAAAGCAATGCCTAAACATATTTAGAAATCTAGACCTTAATCTCTAAACTGCATTTACCAGCAAAAAGAGTAAGTAGTACCAATTGTGATCTGGACAAGTGTCCACTTGTAACTGGACTAACACAAACAGATCACCTCACTTATTACTTAAAGGCCCCAAATTAAACTAGGGCTTGACTGTATTAGGCACTGTATGAACATAGCAAGAGACAGTCCTTGCCCGAAATACTTTACAATATGAATAGACAATACAAAGACCAGGATAAAAAGTAATACTGTTATTAACTCTGTTTTACGGATGGGGAACTGAGGAAGAAAGAGATTAATTTGCTGAAGTGATTTGTAGGTCTCCCAGGCAGTCCATGGCAGATCTTTGAAGTGAGACCAGACCTTCTCTGTTCTAGGTCAGCCATTCTCCACAAAATAATTCGTTCCTGAGAGCACTGCCTAACCATCACGTTGGTTTTACATTTTGATCAGTCCAAACTTAGACCAGATTCAGACCAGCAGTAAAAGTCTTTTACCTATTGCTAGTCTCCTGAGTGATCCTGGGTAAAATCCTGTTTCTCTTAAAGTCAATGAGAGTTTATTTCTTATTTCTTAATCTTATTTCTTGACACATTTTTTGCAAAGCTTTCTCTAAAATACTGCTGTTCTAACTTGGTTTTCTAATGTATTTTATTTGTATTGAAACAATGCATGACACAAAGAAAAACATATCCCTTAATGTAATGCTGCTATCATTCTTGCTGCCGTTGAAATTTTCTTGAGCTCTCAGATCATTGGTGACAGATTCTGTTTTCTCCTATTCCTTTGTGAAAAAAATGTATATGCTGAGAATGGAAATAAAACTGTAGAGTTCTCATAATTGTATAAATATAGAGAGTTTATTTATTGAAGAATACTGTGACTTGAATCCTACATTCTTGTGTGACTTTGACAGCTTAGAGAAGCAGCAATCAAAACACATCTACCAGCACTGTTAAAATGTTACCGCAACAAACACACAGAAAATGAAAAAAAATATGTTATTTACACTGAGATGAAAGTACTTTTTATTCATTTGTCTGTGTTTGGACTTTGAACAGGTACTGTTTCATCTTAGCTGGTATCAATAATGGGTTTAGCATTTGTTGTACACATGCTTAAGTGATTTCAGGAACCAGATGCTTTGCCATTGAAATAATTGACAAAATACTTAGTAGAGGTAGGACTTGGCCCCAGTTTTGTATTAATCTCTGTAAATATGATTTTGGATTTTTCCCCCACCTTACAGGCATACCTATTTCTGTCTGAAGAGAATTTATGAAGTATGTTCAGTCAGCAGTGAGTCTGGAAGATCAATTGGTATTTGAAGTGGATGTAAATTTAGAGATGTTCTTGTGGACATCTAGAGTGAAATTTGTACAGAGAGCCAGCACAAGGCAGATGCACCATATAAACCCTTAGAATGGGTATAAATGGCATATAAATGGTGTATGGACCTTGAGCTGGCCCTCTGCACAGGGATAAATTCAACCACTTAGATTCTAATTTGAAATCAATTTCTAGAACAGTATGGAGAAAATCAATTTAAAAAAGTCACAGGAAAGACCTGGCTTCCATCTTAAAGAGAAAATAGGATACCATCCTCCCATTACCATTGGATTACTTTGTATTTTTTCAGCCTATTTGGAAATCTAAATCCTTTCTGAACTGGTTTGTGTACAACAAAATAGCCTCACAACATTCTGTGCTAATTTTCTTTCTGGACAAGTAAAATATTTATTTTATTCCCCATTTGCATTGATATGATAAAGTTGGGTGAACAGCTTTGTAGCAGAGAAGATGAATTTTGATCATAACTTTGCAAGGTTACATTTTAAAATAGCACTAATGGGCAAGACAAAATGACTGCAATAGGGGCAGAGAACACTTGGCATCTTTCAGAATTGAGCCAATTAATACTTTTTGTATTGACTCTTTTCCTCCTAAGGCCTTAATTAACAACAGTCATGTTTATTTTTAAATCTAATTCTGCTTTCATAATTTTGGGGGTTTTCAGTTACATAATATCCAGCAAATAAAACACAGGTATTTTGGTTTGTTTTTAAACAGCTGGTTAATTTTATGAACATTGATGACAATCTAGCAATAACAACAATAATAAAATATTATGGACCAAACTAAAAACCACAGAGGATCAGAAAGATATGTGTTCCCTGTAGATAGCATTGTTCAATTAGATAAGTGTGTTATGGTGGGTGTTCTCTTTCCTCTAAATTCTCAGGTATTGGTTATAGCCAGAGGCAACACTTAGTACACAGTGTTGTGATCTAGTATGACAAAAAACTATAGAGAACATTTTCAAACATGAGTGCCTAACATTAGATTCTAAATCCAAATACGACTTAAGTGATGCATATAACCTGTGCTATCCCTCTGACCAAGGGTGAATTTTATCACTGTAAAAAAGTGGGCTGATTTTCAGAGATGCTTTGTACTCTAAGAGGGAGCAGTCAGTAGGAGTTTTGAGTGCTCAGTATGTCTGAAAATAAGGTCAAACATATTAGGGCCTCATCGAAAGCCCATTGAAATAAATGAAAAGACTCCCATTGATTTTAGTGGGTTTGAGATCAGATCATAGGATATAGGAGCCTATTGTTATGCACCAAAGTTTGCAAATGTTGGTCTATGTGTCTATAATGCACCAAAATCTAAACCTTGGCTCTGGCTCATCTCAGAAGCATACTGATGATGTTCTGCATTTGATATTTTTCAAATGTATGTTTTAAATAAATATACAGATTAGCTGTGGGTAAATGTATTCAAGATATGTTTCTTCTAACCAGATGTGTTAGTATGTATACAAATAAAATTATTTAGATGAATATCTGGATGTCTTGTACACATAGGTGTGCGCAGCACATTTCATGAGGATGTGCACCCAAGGAATTTTATTTATTTATTTATTTTAAAGGTGCCGCACTCTACATTGAAAGCCACTTTTTCTTCTGAGACATTAGGGTGTGCCTGGGCACACCCTGCATACCCTGTGTGCACACCTACGCTTGTACATTAAAATAAAATTTACACTAGACAGGGAGAAAAAGGTGAAAAATGTGCTTGCAGAATTCCTTCGGCATTACTCATGGATCCTCTTAGTTAGTCGTGTTTTCCCTTTCCATTTGTGGGGTGTCTCACCATACCATATCCCCCATGGAGCTGATATGCTGTTCATTGGTCACCCCCCTTAATGTGTCTTTCCCTCTCAACATTTATATGCATTAACTTTGCTGTTTTGCCTACCTCTTCTGTGCACCACTACTGAACATCCATGAGTACGAGTCTTAGGGCTTGCCTACACGGAATAGAAATGTGCACTATAGAAATCACAACCAGTTGTGTGCATTGCCACTCTGTGTAGAACACACCTAGAGTTGCTTTTAAATATAAAACGAAAACAAATGACAGCCATTTTTTAGATCTGGGGGATCTGGATTTTAATTCTGCAATTTATTTATTTTTTTCCATTCTGAAGCAGAACAAGAAGGAAAGAAAGACATTTACCATGGAAAAAATAATCCATCCCATAATTTATTTTGAGTTGATCAAAATGTTTCACTTAGATAAAATAAAAAACATTTTGCTCGGATCTAGACCTTTAAAAGCATTTTTATTAGGGCTGTCAATTAATCACAGCTAATGCATGCTATTAAGGCAAAATAAATTAATTAGATTAAAAATAGTCACTATTAATGGCATTGTAGAAAAGATCAACAAAGAAAGAGCATTTCTCAATTAACCCCATAGAAGTCCTCTTAATCCTCTTTGGGCTGGTCTTCACTAGGGCGGGGGATTGACTGCAGATACGCAACTTCAGCTACGTGAATCACGTAGCTGAAGTTGGCGTATCTGCAGCCAACTTACCTCCCGTCCTCACGGCAATGGCTCCCCTGTCGACTCCGGCTTACTCCTCCAGGGAAGCTGGAGTTCCGGAATCGATGGAGCCAGCGCTAGCGATCGATTTCTCGCATCCTCACAAGACGTGAGAAATCGATCGCTAAAACATCGACCGCTGCCCGCGGTAGTGAGGACGTACCCCTTGTTGTTCAGCTAATAGCTAAGACAAACACGTTTGTTTACATTTATGGGAGATAATGCTGCTCGCTTCTTATTTGCAATGTCACCTGAAAGTGAGAACAGGTGTTTGCATGGCATTGTTGTAGCCAGTGTTGCAAGGTATTTGTGTGCCAGATGCGCTAAACATTTATATGCCCCTTCATACTTGAACTTGTAGGCTCTAAAGTTTTACATACTTTAAATCCCTTCTCACTAGGTTAGCAAGTCAGTATCCGAAGATGCTTTTCCCCTTGGTCAGGTGGACTCATCTCTTGCCAGCAGACCTCCTTCCCAGAACAACATCCCACGTTCGAGAAAGCCAAAGCACACACTGCTGATACCATCTGTGAAATTGTGCATTCATCTCTGGGATGTGTCTCTTCCTGCTTGAGCCCTTACCCTCAACTGGGAAGACAGACAACAAGTCCACCCTCACCCCTGACTCAATGCCACTGCTTGCAGAGCTTTGTAGTCAATGCTGATCTGCTCAGGGTCATAATAGGAAGTATCACAAATTCCCATGTGGATGAGCAATATGAGACAGATGAGCTACGACAACTTTCCCACATCTCAGAGACAGGCTCCAGGCAGACAGCACACCTCCAGGATGTAAGGTTGGCAGCTGGACGCCTCCGTCTTTTTCAGAAGGGAATCCCCAACTACCATCACCCTCTGTCTCCTTCTCTTGGGTGCGGTGGCTGTGTGCTTCCCAGACTTGTGGTCAGGTGGCTCCTCTTCTTCAGCCATTAGGGTCTGTTCCTCTTCTCCTGTTGTCAATACTATTGATTGGTTCTTGAACTCAATGGATGGGAGAACAGGATAGCCAGCAGCTGGACTCCACCCCCGCTCCTCCCCATTTGCAGAGCAGCTGGTTCTCCTTCCTCCCCTGTTACCACTGTAATCTTCAGTTGAGCTAATAACCTCCATTCTGGACACTCCTTGGGCATCCTGTCAAATAAGTCCTCGTGGTCCCAAATGCTGTGCTGATTAATCACCTCCTCCTGCAGCTTTGTTATCAACTGACTGAGGGACTCCACCAATAGACACCTCTCACACCAGGTGGTTTCCCTTGCCTGGCTGTCTGTGTCAGGGATGTGCAGGCCACATTCCTGGCAATTCAAGACGAGGACCTGAGCAGAGAACTCCAGAGTCAGGATGCCTGTCTGGCCTGGAACCCCACAGATGCAGGCAAACAAAAATCTAGCTCTAGTGTTGATGACCATATAATTTTCCTATCATTGTGGGCTCTTGCTGGTGGAGCATCTGTACTGTGAAGAAAGACTACATCCTCTGCTGGCAAACTCAGATGGCCAATTCCCTTAGTCTCCCAGCTTCCTTCATTTCACAAGCCATTTTAAAGCCACCCCATGCTCACAGGCCACAGGTGGAAGAGGTGACTCCCCCAACCTACTTTCACTCAGCTGCCTCTGGCTTATTAAAAAATAACAACTGCATTGCTACTCACCTAACTGAAGGTCAGTCTAGTCCAGATAGTCATTCAGAAATTAAGCCCACATTTCAAACACTGCAAACAAGCTGATAGTCCTGTCAAATCCAATAGCAAGGTCACAGCACAGAAAAGTGCTTTTTTTTTGCCCCTGCAAGTTACACAAAATCAATAAGGCAAAATTAACGCAGGTTGACTTAGTCTCCCAGCTGACTTTGTCTGGCCAACCATGTGTATGTTCTTAAGTGCTTTATTGGACTGAAGTCTAGTGCAGCCCCCATTCTTGATGTTTT
Source organism: Dermatemys mawii (assembly GCA_007922305.1). Taxonomy (NCBI): domain Eukaryota; kingdom Metazoa; phylum Chordata; order Testudines; family Dermatemydidae; genus Dermatemys; species Dermatemys mawii. Next base: position 324,527 of record ML677351.1, read on the forward strand.
GTCCTGCTTTTCTCTTTCTGTATCTATTTCCTTCCTTTTCTTTCTCCACTTTTTTTTAGTCTCTTTTTCTGTCCCGTTGGTGTTTCTCTTTCATGTCTTGTTTTACTTCCATGTCCCTATATCTCCCTCCGCCCCTTTATTTTTTTAGATTCTTCTTTTCAGGCTGCTGTGATTCTAAAGGAGTGCATTGGAGCAGCATGAAAGAGCTTAAATAAAAAAGAGAAGGGGAAATGGAGGATGCCAGAAAATGCCTCAGAGATGACTTAAAATACTCAAAAATGTACTTTAAAAATATAAGTGCCCTGGAGCCCAGCTAAGGAGGTACTTTAGAAAAATAGGTATCTTGCTCAAAAAAGTGCCCCAGAGCACTCCAAATCTTAGTAACTGCAAGCTCAGTGTATGAAATGAAAAGTCCACGTCCAATGCACTGGGGAAGCTTTTAGGGATGTGCAATCGCTGATGCCTTTTTTGTTATGTGCTGCACAGTATAATTGCAGTTAAAAAAGCCAACAGAGTGCAGAGATCACAAAACAAAAAGCACTTCAGTCTTTCCCACCCTTTGCCCCCGACAATAACTTTTCTTCAGTTCTGTATTGATTTTTCTCACTCTTAGCGTATCATTTCTTGCCTCAAGGAGGCAGCTGTAGAATGGAGATATTTTCCCTCCCCTCAAACACCTTTCAGATGAGTACTTCCATACCAGTGAGCAAATTTAAAAACTTACAGCACCTCCTTTTAAAATGTGCATATAAAAATGTAGTGGATTGTGGTTTCTTAGATCCTTCCTGACACCAGGGATACAAGTCCAGCTGTCTCATAACTGGGCACACATGTCAAGTGATTATTGGCAGGCCTGTGAATTGATCAGGAAAAATTAATATGGTAGGATATTAACCCTCAAAATTTAAAATTCGAACCCCAATCAAACATTAATCATAGAATTACTGTTCTCTTGACCTGTGTTTTAGATTATCCCAAGAGATATTTTACATCACACAAAATGATGACATCAGCATATTGAGTCTTATTCTCTTGTATCTGTATTATCCAGTGCTGTGGAGAAGAGAGTCCTAATCCTTTTCACCAGTACATTTTCCTCAATATAATGAGGCACTATTATTTGGGGAATTAAGAGTCCTGTGTTTTGTGCTTTACCTCTATGGTTATGTAAACTTTTTTAGAGAATGTTTGGAGGTAAATAAAGAATGACCTTAGGCTGAAGAAATATTCACTGTCACTGAATATCTTTGCCTGGATTGAATCTGTGGCTTAATTAGCATATTCCATGAGAGATGATTTCAGATACACATGTGTACTGTAAGTAATTATAAATAATTGAAGTAAAGGTCACAAAGTGCTGGCAGAAAGAATTGCCAACTTCCTGTGACGTATTTTTTGTCAGGCAAACTCATTAAGTCTACTTTATGCTGTCTCCTAGCTCTTCTCTTCCAGAGTTTATAATGAACAGGATGCGTGTACCTAAAAATCCATATACTTTAGGCCTATATGTGATCAAGATGCACCTGGATTTATAGACAGCTGAAATGAAAAGTTATAGCTGGGAATTACAAATATGAGTAAGAGTTAGGCACCCAACTCCAATTAAAATTCATTGGAAGTTAGGAGTGGGGTTTTTTTTTTCAAAAGCACCTAAGAGACTTAGGAATACAAATCTCTGAATTTCACTGTGACTTCTCTTGTGTCTTGTGTCACTTAGGTGCCTTTGAAAATGCCACATATAATTTCATTGAGTACATATGCAGCTCTGATTGGTATTAATGTGTCAGAGGCTGAGCGCAGGATGTAATTATTATTCATTATAGTAGATAGCTATAGGAAACAGTGAGTATTGTGTGAGAGGAAAAAGATGGCATAAATAGGGGGGTATTGTAAAACACCATAGAATGCTTATTAAGGCATCTGTTCCAGAGCAAAGTGGTTGAGGGGCAAGGAATAGTGCTGTGCCAAAGATACTGGTGGGGGGCTGCTGAACATAGTACTTCATTATGCACTGGAATAGAGTTGATCACCTATTCTTTACTTAGATCATATTTCTACCTCTATCACTCCTATTTGTCTGCTACTCACCAAGCCTTTGCTCAGGGCAAATGGAGAGTATTGCTCATACATGAACAAGGTACAGATTTCCGTCATGGATGCTGAGCATTCCCTGCATGGTAAGCACTCATCCGTGCTTCTTTCAGTAACAATTTCCACCCTGCAGGGCTGAGTCCTAGTTCAAATGGTTTACAATATGAACCCTAGTCCAGATTAGTTGATGGAGTGCTTCTGATGCTTTGGAAACTCCTTCTGGAATCTGCCTTATGTACGCGACATCACCCAGTGCCTTGGAGATTCCCTTTCACCATTTTTTTCAGAAGAGCTATTCTGTTACATTAACCATGGTGCACGAAATGGAAGAAAATTTGTTTTACCTTGATTTTGTTTTTCTGAGTGGGGCAGTGACCCAGATGCAAGAAGGAGAGAGCCACCCCTAAGCAAGGGAGGAGGGAGTCTGAATATTAATGATTCATGTTGGGCAGCTAATATATAAGCCATTACCATAATGGAAGTGATGTTTATCTGAATATTGTTTTAGTGAAGGACCTTCATTTTATGTGGATTTAAATTCAATCCTGTCTGTGATGGTAGGTGAAAAGGGAACTGAAAGGAAAATAAACTCTCTCTATAAATATTTTTTTAAAAAGCAATAGTAGTTTTTGCTTAAGGGTTTGGCCCTAGAAGTCTTTTAACTTGTGTAAGTCACATCTGACCCAGGGAGTTTAGAGGTCTTTTCTTCAGACATTAGAGTCTTTGGAAATATCTGTTATAGCAGCAGATACAATAGCAACTCGCACAACACAGCAGAAGAAACTGTTAAGGGATATTACCTTTCATTAATTTGCATTGACTCCTGAGCCAACACACAGCCTCAGGTTCCTGCACAGGAAATAAACCCTTTCAATACATTAAGATCCAGGGGCCCTGACTTGACTTCCTTTACCATGCAATGTCTCATATCCTTAAATCGAGTGAAAAGTAAATGATTAATGGCCTCACGCTGCCCTCTGTTTCCCCTTTCCTAATTGAAATTATAAATTAGGAAAGGGAAAATTCCTCCAATTTCAGTTTTGAAGTTTCCTAGGAATTCTTCCATCAGGCACCAGTTTTTCCCATTTGTAGAAGGAGACAGACTTTACCCCATTAACTGGTGCAAGTCAGGGATCTGCAAAAGGTAAGGGATGTACACACGGATGTCCTTTACCTTAGCACCGATGCACCTGCACGTGTAAGGTTTCAAGAGGCTCCTGCAACGGTGGCTAGCTTCCCCTCCCCAATCCATTTACAAGGACATTTGTGTCCCATGTGGAGGGGAAACCAATCTCCATTAATGTGACTTCATGCTTTATTAACTTCCTCTGTTATCTTAAGTGAGAATTCAGGCGTACCACCAAGCTACCAAACCATTTTCTGACCACGCAACCTTAACTTGGCCAGCATAAGTATATGCATTATGATACAGTCTTTAATTACAGTATCAAACACTATTTGTTCTACAGGACTCCTGCTTCGTTCAGTAAATTGGATGGTCAACGAATGAGTCAGAGGATTTCAAAAAGCGATCTTGTGTTCAAAGCACTGGACTAGAACCCAGGAAATCTGCCTCTCTTCTTGGCTTTGCTGCAGACTTCCTACATCAGGGGTCAGCAACCTTTCAGAAGTGGTATGCCGAGTCTTTATTTATTTGCTCTAATTAAAGATTTTGTGTGCCAGTAATACATTTTAACATTTTTAGAAGCTCTCTTTCTATAAGTCTCTAAAATATAACTAAACTATTTTGTATGTAAAGTAAATAAGGTTTTTAAAATGTTTAGGAAGCTTCATTTAAAATTAAATTAAAATGCAGAGCCCCCCAGACCAGTGGCCAGCACTACACAGTTTCCCGCAGTCCCGATTGGACCAGGATGGCGAACCGCAGCCAGTGGGAGCCGCGATCAGTGAACCACCAGGTAAATAAAGCGGCGGGACCCGCTAAGGGTGCTTACCCTGTGGTCTCGCGTTCTGAGGTTGCCGATCCCTGGGTTAGAGCAATAGATACGCATGAGAGATCAAAATTAACAGTGCTTGAACAAACTTAATTCTGGAATTTTGAATGCTAGACTTTGAAACCTTAATGTCCTTTTCACATAGATCCACTTGTCCCCCATGCAATGGGATATATAAACAATTTCCAATTCATTTTCAAACCTGCCATTCTCAATCACCTAGTTTCTTTAGGTGTTGCAGCAGAAGTAAGTTGCCATGAGGGATTTGAGAGAGAGGGTTATGCTTTGCAGATGAGACTAGGAAGAGTATAACAACAGCCTGTCTCCTTTCTCCCCAGCCATTCCTCCTCTGTCCCCTCATGCATATACAGGGAGAGACAAGAACCCTGTCTTTGGCCGAGAATGAAAGCAATATGACAATGAATCAGGTTAACTACACCTAGAGCTGGGTGAAATTTTTCAACCCCAAATTCTTTTGACCAAGAAATGGCGATGTAGCTCTACCGAAACATTTTGTAAATTAGTGTTGAAGTCACCAAATTATTTTGGTTGAACACCCCTTTACCACCACCGTGACCAAACCCGACACCACCCAAACCCCCCCCCCAAATTGTAATGTTTTGTATCAGCATTTTTCTATGAAACATTTTTATTTTTCTATTCAAAATGATTTTGTTTCAAAATTCACTTCATTTTTAAGTTTCCATAGTCTTTAAAAAACAAAACCCAAATCATTTTGTTTGTTGTGAAAACAAACTTTTTGGTTTGCCAATAAATAAATAAATAGATAGATAGATAAGTAAATAAATAAATAAAATTATATAAAATGTTCCAGGTTGACCCTAAATTATGTTGTAATTTTTTTTTCAGTGTGGCCAGGTAACCAAAGATCAGTTATCCACACAGCTCCAGCTGCAAATAATGAATAGATTCCAAATCCAGAAGGGACGACTGTGATCATATCGTTTGACTTCCTGTATAGCACATGCCGTAGAACAGGGATCAGCAGCCTTTGGTACATGGCCCATCAGGGAAATCCGGTGGCGGGCTGGGATGTTTTGTTTACCTTCCATGTTCGCAGGTTCAGCCCATCACAGCTCCCACAGGCCATGGTTCACCGTTCTAGGCCAATGGGGGCTGCAGGACATGGCTTGGGGCTGAGGGAAGTGCTGGCCACTGCTTCATGCAGCCCCCTTTGGCCCGGAACAGTGAACCATGCAGTGGGAGCTGGAATCGGCAGACCCTGCAGACTCTACAGGTAAACAAACCGTCCCAACCCATTAGCGGATTTCCCTGGTGGGCTGCATCAGGTTGCCAATCCCTGCCATAGAACTTCCCCAAAATAATTCCTGGAGCATACCTTGTAGAAAAAAATATTCTGCTCCTTAGAACCCTTCTTCACAGTAGAATTTTAATGATATTGTAAAACATGATACAAATATTTTCCATAATTGACAGACATAGCAAAATGTATTTTCTTCCTAACAGGACAGACTGTCTGGAGGGATAAAAGAAAAAGTAAAATACAGTTACCATTGTTTATCAGACTTCTTAGCAACTTCAAAGAAGGAATCAGGATGTAGAATATCTTATTAAAATAGAAATGTCAAACCTAGGATGAGCTCTGAAAGACTATGAAAGGTAAAGTTCCCTTTTAAATACCATGCCATTGCTAGTTCATTAACTGGGAACTCGAATTGTTAACTAAGCTGTCAACCAGAATTTAAAATTAATTATATAGAAATAGCACTTTGATTTTCTTAGTCGTTACAAAGATTTAAATACCACCTCTTAATACCTGATTTTTCAGTAATGAGAATTAGATATTGAACGAAACGCCAGTCCTCTTAACAGTGATGCATGTGCTGTGTGCATATTTTTTTGGGGGAAGGAAAAAGGTGATGCCATGTTCAGCCCCCTTTTTTCATACAAATGGTTCCTCTGTTTGAGCTTTTGAGGAAATATAATGGGAAAAGGTAAGGATCCCCTCAGCCCCCTGGAAGGAAGGAGCAGTGGTAATGGGGCTAATCTGGGTTTCAGGAGACTATTGTTCAGTGGTTTCTTGTGTGACTTTGGTCAAGTCATGTAGTCTTTCTCTGACTCAGTTCCAAAGGGGGACAATAGCCCTTCTCTACCTCTGAGGGGTGCTGTGAGGATAAATACATCCCTGACTGGGAGGCACTCAGATACAATGGTAATGCAATCGATAAGTGGTGCGCGGTTAAATTTTTTGGCAAAAAGATGCAGGTTCAGTGATACTCAAGTCTTCGACAAATTCACGTAGGTTCTGTGGTCTGCTCCAGGGGCAGTGCAGTGCATGCTACCCCTTCCTCAGGATAGATTATGTAGTAGTTAGTAGTGACCATTAGCCTGCTTGTGGGATACATACAGGAAACGAGGCTGATTCTCTTCTCACTTTCATGAATATTGCCACCATGAACTTAAAAGGAGTTTGTCTTGATTTTTCACCAGTACAACTAAGAGAGGAAGCAGGGTAATGCTTAGGGGACAGCTGAAGGCAAACCTGCCCAAGTCTCTTATTCTATAAGACACAGTGCCAAGCCACTATGCTGGCTCTACAGACTTGTAATGACCTCCATTTCCCACTTCCTCTCGGTTGGAGATATTCCAATTCAAAGATTTTTTTTGTAAGAGAGACATTCTCTTTGTATTAAACATCTTCATTTCCCTCTTTCCTTTTATAGTAGTTACACAATTATTTCCTCGCCCACGTCTTTTCTGTGATTAATAAATATACTCAGTGAATATACAGAATTATTTCCCTTTCCTCACCCCCCTCCTAGCTCCCATGTCATACTCCCTGACCTGATTTCTGTTATTACTAATAAGTGTTAACTACCAGTGTGTAAGTATTACATAATCATATTATTATTCTGGATGAATAATACATTAGTCTAACAACACTGACTATTCTGCTCACTTGTTATTTGGGAGTTGTTAAAAATGAATAGTTGTGAAGAAGCATAATTCCAGTTACTAATTTAATCATCTTTAGTTTATTGTACATATTTTCAATGGTAATTTGTTGTTTCTGTTGTTTTCCTTTGCTATTCTTCTGTCCTCCCACTCCTCCCACCCCACCACCAAAAACAAAAGAAACCGAGAAAAACAAAACAAAATGGACCCAAAACCTTGAATGAAGCTCAAGAAATAGCTCCCTCAAATTCTGGCAACAAATAGTAGAATCGTTTTTGTTTTTTTTTAAAACAGACTTTTATTTACTCATTAACCTCCAACCTTAATGTCCACATTATTGTTTATGGTTTTAGTTGCTTAGTGCTATAATTGAGCATGGCACTTTACAGGCAAATTAAAGACTTGGGCAAGATATGGTGTACACCTCATATGGTGTAAATTAATGTAGCATCATTAAAATCGAGGAAGTTGCAGCAATTTGCCAGCTGAGGATCTGGTTTTCTGGCTTTGCCCTAAGGACCTTATGTTACTTCCTTGGTCTACTTATGATAATTCCTAAAGAATTCCCTCGCTCCCTCTTATGGTGTTTGAGATAAATGTTATGGTTCTCCTTGACAGCAAAAAAAGGAAGTAACCCAAAATGGAAATAGTAGGCCAAAGAAGTGCATCCTGGGATGGAGTTCCAGGGAATATAAAGAGCAATCTGCTTTTAGACTGGGAACTAGTATGGGGCTCTACTGAGGGAGACCCTGTAGTCTGGATGGGATCAGTGGCGAGGAAGCCACAGAAGAAGCCTATGCAGAGGAAAAGGCAGGAAGGGAAGAAACCCCAGGGAGTATTAAGTGTTTCAGTAGAACAAGACTCTGTGTGAGCTCTGCTTCCTTAAACCTGTGGTGGCAGTATGAGAAGGGAGGAGAGAAGTCATACAAGCCCATGGAATACATCTGCTACTACTTTCTGGTCACAGACCAGTGTTTTTGAGGGTGCAGATGACGAGTAGGATAGGAAGACTCCTGTTGGTCACCAGAAAGACCAGGGTTGACCTTCAGTGAATAAATGGGCAATCCACTTATTTTTACAATGCCTGGATTGTTGTTAGATGGGCTCCCAAACTTCACTTGAGAATTAAACTATCAACTATCAGAAGAGGCATTTCTCCCCTAGAGAATGAAACATAAATAACCTACCATCGTAAGGAGACTAAAATTGGTGAGGGGAAGAACAAAGCACAGCCATACCCTCATCCTGGCAAGGTAAGCAGTGTTGTCAGCTCATGATTTTTGTCATGAGTTTTGCAATATTTGGTGTTTTTCTTAAGTCCCAGAGGTTGAAGTCATTTTATGTACATGAAAATTTCAGCTTTTTTTAAGTGAGTTTTTAGCCCTTATGGTTGCAGAGAAAAGCTTGAAAATGTGAATCCTAAAGTCTCAAAATGCAAGTGAAAAGACCCCCAAATTCATTGCATTTTAAAATGATTTTTGGGAGCATGATCGTTTCTGAATGATTGGGGTTGGCAAATAGGGGGCAGCCCACAATATTAATAGAATGCTCAAAATAGGGGCATAGGAATTGTCCCAGTAGTTCAGATTAATGATCCCATCTAGTTCAGTATCTTGCAGTAGGAGTTGGCCATTATCAACAGCTTCTAATCCCATGATTTAAATGGAGAAATTTATACTCACTGCAGTCACCTTGGATATGAAGTGCAATGTTCACACCGTATAAAAATATGGTATATGTTTTACAGAACATACACAAAAACAAGATCCTTGCTCAATAAAAGTTACAATTGGAAACTAGCAGATAGATTATCAGTATCAGAATTTAATAAATCATAGTCTGCATAAGGGAAATCATGTAGGATTTTATTTAAAGAAACATAGGAAATAATTTTGACAGCTACTGACACATAGAATTTGCCTTTTGCTATGTTCTTGAAGTATATTTCTTCCGCTTTTATTGACACTTCTCTGTCAGTAATGTAAATAGATTTGGAGGAGATTTTTAATAAGAATATTTCCTTCTGTTTAAATAAAAAAATATCATTAAAATAACTGAATAATAAGCATCTGCTTACATTTTTGAACTTGTCTACACAGGGCAGCAAAGCACATAGAGAACGGCTTTTGTAAAGCACACTAATGTTCTGAGCCCTAACTGCTCCATGTAGAATCAATCCTGCTCTAAAAGTTACCTATATTCTGTTAATGTAGTCTGGAACTATATCAGTGCAAACAATGTACTGTTCAGAGAGTACCAGAAGGGTCTTTGGCCCTGGCCTACACTAGCGGGGGGAGGGGGTTTCAAGCTAAGATACGCAACTTCAGCTATGCTATTCGTGTAGCTGAAGTCAAAGTATCTTAGTTCGACTTACCTGGTCGTCCCCATGATGGTGAGTCAACTACGGCTCCCTCAGTGACTCTACTTACTCCTCTTGCCGAGCTGGCTTTCTGGAGTTGACGGGAGTGCATTCGGGGATCAATTTATTGCATCCTGACCAGATGCAATAAATCGATCCCTGATACACTGAACGCTACCCGCCGGAGGGGCGAGTAGTTTAGATGTACCCTATGCCAGGCAATTAGAGTGTAACACATTAGAGCACTCTCCAAATTGCACCCCTTAATTTTGCTGGTGTTGGTTAGTCAAGCCCTTGGTTAATTTAATTTGAGGCTTTGTGACTTTAACAGAATTTTGTGCTAAGGAAGACTCCAGGCTTATGTACACATCAATTTATTGCTCAGCAAGCCAGGGTGTGAATATATAGTGTACTTCTTGCTGCACTCTAAGGGTATATCTCCACTCGCAATGTTAAAGCGCTGCCATGTCGTGGCACCAGCACTGGGAAAGAGCTCTCCCAGCGCTGGGAGAGAGCTCTCCCAGCACTGTAAAATGCACCTCCATGAGGAGAGTAGCTACCAGAACTGTCTATACTGCCACTTTACAGAGCTGAAACTTGCAGCACTCAGGGAGGCGTTTTTTCACACCCTTGAATGAGAAAGTTGCAGTGCTGCTAAGTGCCAGTGTAGACAAGGCCTTAGTCACTGCGTGGGCCATGTTACTGCACACTGAAAGTCCTGCAGAGTATGTCAAACAGAAATGCAGAACTTACAGTGCACAGCAGCTGGCTCTGTATGATGACTTAATGCACAGAAGGCAAATGCAGTTTAGATTCAAACCTGGCTTGCTGCGCACTAACGTACCATGTAGACAAGCCAGTAAGAATGAGAGCTGGTAAGAAAATAGAATTTTTCTTCCTCAGGAAATTCTCACATTTTGGAATTTGTTTTCATTTCAAATCCAAACAAAAAGTCAAAATGGCAAAATTTACCACAACATGAAATTTCAAAAATATTTAAGGAAATATCAGAATGACTTTATTGAAATATTGTTAGGTTATGTTACATTATAATATGTAATTTTTGACCAGCTCTTCTACAAATAAAAGAGCAGTCATAATTTAGTTGAAGGTATACATAACTTGTGCAGGTTTGTCCTTTTGTAAAAACAGAGTACTACCTATAGAGCTTAGCTCTGTTATGAAGATGTAATATAAATACTTTTACTATGTAGGCATCGGCTCTGATCCTGCTAGTCATTCCACCTGGGTGTAACCTGGTACCGGAACGGAGCCCCCCACTATAGTCAGATGATCTCCATGTAGGTGCCATTGTAGCCTTTAGCAGCAGTTCTCAAACTTTTCTTTTCATGGATCACTTGAAAATTGCTGAGGCTCTCAGCGGTTCACTTAATGATCTTTCCAAATGTAGTTTGTACTGTTAGCTAACTATTATAAAGCACTCTGGATAAAACACTTTATAAATAATAATTAAGGATTTTTTGTTCTACAAAGCATACAACTCATATTTTAATATCAGTAGTCTTACCTTTCTAATGTGATGGATATCTCTCCCACACCATGGCAGCCCCCAAGTTGGAGGGGTGGAGTCTCTTCCTCTCTCCCCTGCTACACCAGCCACAGAGCTGAGACTGGGAAGGAGGGCAGTCTCTCCCCAGCAGCCTCAACTCTGGAGCTGGGGAAAGTCATCTCTTTCTCTGGCTGCTGCCGCCATGAGCATCCCAAATTCCCCACACCTTCTCTTCTCCCCCATTGCCCCCTCCCACCTACCCCAAATTGCTCCCACCCCTGGGCCACCAACTCACCTTGACATGTGCGTCTTCTCTGGGGTCCAGGCACTTAATCAGTGGAGCCATGCTTGTATGGTTCCACTGATTAGGTGGATGGCCCTTCATTTTCTTGTGTGCGGGCGCCCTGGTGGGCACCTTAGAGAGAACTATCCATGGACCACCTGAATGGAGCTCACAGACAATTGGTGGTCCATGGACCACAGTCTGAGAACCTCTGGCCTATAGGATGGTTTGGGTAAGGAAATATATAGAAGTTTGTTTGGGGGCCTAAGTTAGCTTAAGTGCACAGGAGTATGTGAAATTGAATTTGGTAGTCTGAGAAAGTGGGAGACATGGTGTTATGGGAAAGTAAGATTACTGTTACCATTATGTTTTGGTTATAGTTGGTTTGGGCAAGGTTTTTAATAAATGTTTTTAAGAATTGAATGTTTTTATTAAAATGTCATCTATATTGGTAGCATGAGAAAGACATCAGTGCAGATGTTTATTTAAATAATGTTTAACATAAAGAGCCCATAAGAAGGTGGCAGAAATATAATTATGGTTGGGGCAGTTTAATGTTAATTATATTACATTATAAAAGAAGTATTATATTATAAAAGGAGCAGCTTTGCTAAATTTGCAGGAGAGGTCCAATTAACATCAAAAGCATATTGCTAGGTTCCAGGATTATAAAACTGTACTTCACTCTTTTGTCAGTGGATTGGCGATCCATTGATAAACCATTCCATCTGTGAGTGTAAGTATAATTGTAGTATCATGTCAGAAGTAATTGCATACTGGTTTGCATAACTTATCATTTGTCTTTTCAATAAAGTTTGATTGTATCATTCAAAGCATTGCCTGGTGGTCCTCTATTAATTTTCTGTAATCGACCCACGGGTTTGAATCTGAAAACTTAGTTGGGGTTTATTGCACCCTTATCTTAAACAACTTAATTTTAACTGGGAATATTTGAACATCAAGGTTACAAAATGTTATACAGCTCCAGCCACAGGGAGTGATTTTCAGGGTCAGACCCTAGGTATATGCATTAGTAGCATGATCCTGCACCACTGAGTTCAGTGGTGTAGAACTGGCCCCTAAATAAATAGATTTACTCTTAACTCAGGTGGTGTTGAGTCCTCCTTTTACCCCTTTCCGTTCTCTCCAAAATCCTTTGATACCGTTATGTAGTGGGTCTTGCCTTGCATGCATTTTATGTGTAATAGCTTTCTTCAACTTGGTATGACCCTACTTTTATAAATTAATGTTTCAAATATGCACTATACCCAGACACCTTGAAATCCTAGGACCTAGAGGACACATTTTCACAAATAAATATTGCTCTCACTTCAAGATGTGCTTTTAATAAAACACTAGCTTTCCACTCTGACAGTTCAACTCTCCTCATTTCATTTCAGACTCCAAGAATTGTTAACAAGAATGTGGGAGGGAAAGCAATATACCTAGATGAAGTGAGCTGTGCATGAAATCAATATTTATTTGCATGAACATTTTTCTCTGAATGTTTGTAGAGTGCAAAGGGATTTTTTTTGAATGTCTAAATGCTTTAAAATAATAGCCCATCTCCAGGAGTACACTGTATAGTACCAAATAACAACCACCCATCTTATCTTAATTTACCATGCCTCCTGGCTTTCAGAACTCAGTCCAGTAAAGGACCAGCTATACATTCTCTTCTCTCCACCACATCTATGGGAAAAATACATAGTTGCAGTAAGTAGGTCAAACATATTACTCCTGTACTGAGGAAAACAATCAGCTAAAATCTGTACACAAATGTGAAATTTATCACTAGATCAAAAGACCATTCTTTGAAGGATGAAGAATGTAACCTAAATCCTCCCCTACATCCTTGTGGCTGTGTTATTGGGAGATATGGATTGTTGCTGCCCACATGAAGAGCATTCCTGATGAATCGTGCCAGCACAGAGTAAGAGGGTTTGGGGAGATGGGCCAAGGCATGCTCAGGAACACACCTTACTGCTACTCCAGAAAGCAGCAGTCAGTACTCTCATAGTACAGTACTACTGACTGTAGCAAACAGGCCTGGAAGTCACCAGTCCCCCTCCTCCACCCAAAGAAAACAACCCACACCAGAAGACTATGCCCTCTTAGAATTCTCATCTGATGGGTGTCTTAGTTAGAGCTTTCCTCCTAATGCAAGGTGAATATCTTGCCTGCAATTGTATAGGTGAATTAAGGGGAAAAGAATCTCCCCATGCCCGACGATCACTAAACTCACCCATCCAACATAAAAGAGAGCTGGCTCCTTTATATGATACTGCATAATGATTTCAAAATATTCGTTCATGAAATAATTTAAATAGTCTTGTCCAGCAGTCAAAATAGTATAGTTACAAAGCTGAGCACGACTACAGCAGTACTCTACTTGAAACAGAATTAATTAGTTGAGCAAATGTACTGAATTAATTTCTCATTTTTATATACATTGGAACACATCCTTGAGACACAACACTGCCCTAGTGTTGTAATGTATTCTCAGTAATACTACTCCAAATTATTTAAAGAGAATATAAACATAAATGCCCCTATCCAGCTGGTGGGCCCTTGTACCCATGTGAAGACCCACTGACATCCAGTGGTGCTGCATGAAGATGCAGGGTTCCATTTGCACAAATGCAGTTGCCAGTCCGTGCTTTGATCTTTTCTACCTGTGTTCTATTGTTTAGACTCACAAATAAGACACAAAGAGCTACAGTCTGAATAAATTCACACAAGCTCTTAAAATGCAAATTTAAAACTCTGTTTCCACTGACAAGAATGGTCTGATCAAGCAGTAAAAAGCAAGTAGGACAAGGATAGGGTGCACTCATGATTGTATTTTTTCCCTTGTGTTCTCTGCAGTGCTAGCAAAACAAGCAACCATAACATTTGACTGTCAATCATTTGAAAAATAAATTACTTTGCCTTGCATCTTAAGCCTATTTTAGAAGACCCTTGAGTATGTCTGCCCAGTTGCTTTTCTTTGTTATGTATGTTTGTTCAAAATATGCTGAACTATTTGAAATAGCTTTGAGAAGGAGCACAAAGGGCATAACAGAAACATTTTGACTGAATTCTTATTTTGGAATAGTACTCAATAAAATGAATGATTGATGTCTAGTTTTGAACTGTGCAAAGAAACTTTTTATTTTTTTTTTAATGTTCTCAAGTCTCTATTACACTACACTTATTTATGGAATTTCTAGTTACATATATCTTCAAGAGCAGCTGATTATGAGGGTCTGGTAGAGTAAACCTCCTCCAGTAATATTACATAATATGTTATGTGGCTGAGGTCCTTAAATTGCAGTAACACTTGCTGCCACTAAGGACTCCTGGTGGGGCTGCAATACACATCTGGCTTCTCCCACTAGGAATTCTGGCTCTGGAATACACAGACAAGGCAGCAGAGGAAGAAAACACAGAGCAGTGACCTAACTTTTGTGGGTTTATTTCACATCACATTCTCCTTTGTTCCTTTTCCAGACCCAGGAAGGCCCTGGGGAGAGGAATGTCTGAGCCTGGCATGCTAGGTAAGGTCTTTAACAGTTGTTTCTGACCCAGACTGCTATTTTATTTAAAATGGCTCATACTGTATATGCTAGCAAGTAGAAACAATTGTAGAAAGAATACTTAAAAATTAAACAAAAGCACATATTGGAGAGATTGATTATCACTTTTACTGCCTTTGTTCCTCTGAAGAAAACTATAGCCTCCTAACCCACTATCTCAGCTGTGTCCATTTTGTTCTTAGTGCCTATCTAGAGCTGTGCACTGTTTGAATTCTAGTATCAAAAAGCAAAGTTAATTGAGAAACCTGGGCTTTTGTAACTCAGAGCCAGCTTTCCAATCAGCTTTTGTTCCACGAAGTAAACTCAATATCTGTATTTACAGTCTAATTATAGTCTAATTCCTTTAATTGCTTTAGATTAGTTTTGTATCAATGACCCTTTCTAATTTCTTGTAAGTAGAAAACAGAAATAAAATCCTCGTTTTTTTTTCTTAAAAAATCCCAACACCCAGGCCAGGCAAGAAGGGATCTTAGCAGAGAAGACAAAAATTGAATGCCTTAAGCACAGGAGTTAAAATTGGTAGAAGTGTTTTTTCCTTTGGTGGAGTAGCATTTTTAATTATGCTGCAGCCTGAAGAAATGTGGCAAAAGAACTTTAGAATGCTGCTTAGAGAAGATAAGGTAAGTCAATACGCTCACTCTACACTAACCTTCATGCTCTCTGACACTGTCTATGGATTCTCTTTTTTTTCCCCCGCAGAGGGATTAAATCCTCGATACATGACCACATCATTTAAGCTAGGTATCCTCCCTCTGGAAGTGATGCAACATGACCAGGGACTCCTGTCATACCCCCCTTCTCCTCCCACCAACGAGGGAGAAAGTAGTGTATCATGGGAAATATAGTCCAGCCAGGGACCCCAGCCCATAGAAAAGAATGGAAATATAAGGCATGTGAACTACAATTTCCATGAGGCACTATAGCAACATTTGTAATAACAATATTTTGGGAGTCTGGCTAAAATATTTTAGTTGTCGATATTTCATTGACATTTAATTTCGATCAAAGTTTTCTCAGGGTGATGATGCTGTTTTCCAATCAGTTCTTATTGGAATGTATCTGTTATTCAGTGGAGAAGGGCCACCTATCATGGAAAAAATAGAAATAAATTCACTAAACATTATATGACAGTCTTGTAATTGCATAGGTTATAATAAGATAAATAAAATGAATAAGCATGAAACTGGTTTGGGAAAGACTTTTTTTCCACTCATGGATTTTTTTAAAGGAGTAGTAACTTTAATATCAAAGAATCTGTGATTCATTACAAAAGAGGTATTAGGTCTGAGGTAGAAGGAAGTTTTATATTGATAAGGATTGTGATATCTGGAGAAGACTATGCATTTAGGTCAGTCTACAATTTTATTTCTAGACAGAAATTATTTGCTGATCGATTTTCCGTTAACATTGTAAATTTTGTAATAAGAAGAATTACAAGTAGAGGAGACATTAACACCTCACTAAATCTCCTAATGGATAAATCAGCTAATAATAAATATAAAAAAGCCATAGGCTATGACCTACAGTCAAGGGAAAATGTAATGAAATGTGGCTTCAGGATGACACCAGGACGAACCAGTCAGATTATACCTTTTTATCTCAGGCTGCAAGTTTATAAACCGGGATTGATTACATTTAGGCCACATCACGATTGTTAGCTGAAGTTATAGATTCAGCTACCATACCCCAAGTGTGGACTGATCATGTATATCATGTTTGCAATTGTGATAAGGGCGGGTGTAAACCCCACATCAGACGAGAAGGGATGGAAGATCAGATTTCCGCTAAGGCAGTCCCAGCCCACTGTGCCTATGAGAAGGAGCCTTAAAAGGGAGAAACCTAGTACAGAAGGGCCCAGCCTGGGGAAGAGGAAGACAGACCTTCCTGAGAGAATCACAGCAGAGACCCATGCTACATTAGCAGTAGGGTGGATGTCTGAATGATCCTGGTAGAGCAGTAGAGCTTTATTTTTATTAATTCTGTTTTTTTTTCATTTATTATATGGGACTAGGGGCCTGACTCCAGGGAAGACTACCATTGAGAATGGGATCCCACTGAGAGGAAGGTGGGATGTCAGAAGTACCCTATGGAAGAAGCAAGAGGTATATTCAGACAGCCCTTAACTGCTTGCTACAAGGACCCCTGGGCTGGAACCTGGGGTAGTGGGAAGGACTGTATTCTTCTAGAGCCTTAGTGGTGAGACCAGTGTGAGGACCCCAGGCTCAAGGGGCCAGAAAGACTATTGGGCCTGGACCAGGGCCATCTACCTGACATGAAGTTCTGGGACTGCTGAGTTAAAACCCTGGCTTATCCCCAAAGGGTTGAATTCCAAGTAATTAGACTGGAAGGCCAAGTCACAAGGCAATGGGAATCACTAGCAGACCTGAAGTGCCAGTCAGCAGGACTACTGAGAGAGAAACACTGCAATGCCATACTCAGCCACAATGTAAGCAACCCTATTTAAAATTAGTAATGATGGTCTGACAGAAAATACATGGATGCTGAATAATTCTCCCAGTGAAAGATTCATTTCTTTTGGGTTCTATAAAGACAGAAATGAAGTTCTGTTTTGATGCTAATGGTAATGACAAACATCTAAAAACATTGTCTGGGGGAGGCATATAAAGGAATAATAGAGATAAATAAGATAGCTAGCATAGAAAGAAAGAAAGAAAGAAAGAAAGAAAGAAAGAAAGAAAGAAAGAAAGAAAGAAAGAAAGAAAGAAAGACATTATGATGAGGGAATAACAGGGGAAATCAGGCTAATAAAAACCTTATAATAGATTAAGAAAAGAGAAGGGCAAGAGGATAGGACAAGAAGCAGTGGGCTTAAATTAAAGCAAGGGAGATTTAGGCTGGACATTAGGAAAAAATTCCTAACTGTCCAGGTAGTTAAGCACTGGAATAAATTGCCTAGGGTGGTTGTGGAATCTCCATTATTGGAGGTTTTTAAGAGCAGGTTATACAAATGCCTGTCAGTCATGGTTTAGATAATACTTAGTCCTGCCTTGTGTGCATGAGACTGGACTAGAAGACCTCTTGTGGTCCCTGATATGATTCTAAGAATCAAAGACGGGCAACAAAAATTCAAAATAAATAAAATTTGATACCAGAGCGATTACTGAAGAATTCAGAAGGTTTTATACTACTGTTTATGCCTCTGACTATAAAGAGAGTATGGGGAAAACTGTAAAATATATTGATGAGTATAGCTGGTCAGAAACATTCTGACCAAACATTTTTTCTCAGAATTTGCTGACTTGGTGAAATGGATCCATTCTCCAGAGATGGCTTATTTTGTGAAGGCCCCGCACTTGTTTTCCTGCCAGATCAGACTTACAGCTCATTAGAGGCCAAGTGGATTACTCCAGGGCTAGGTTATTCAGACCTTTCAGAAACAGGGCTCCATCCCTCTTGCAAAGAATTTTGATTTTCTTTTTGTGCCTAATCAGAATGAAACCAAATTTTGAAATTATCCATGAACCAGAATTGCCTTTTTCTGCCATGCATTATTAATAAGGCTGACAAGTCAAGGTGCATTCAGGAATAATTCAGTTAGAAAGACCAACAGAAGATGAGGTGGTCATGATTAAATCAATGCCAACACAAAAAATCCCTGGGACCAGATAGGTTTTATAATATGACATCAGAAATCATCGCAAAGAAACTAATCACTCTGTTTAGGGAAAGTAAGGAGATTCCAGTACAAGAGGTGGACATAGTAGATAAAAGACCAGCTTCTAAATCATACTAGTTGAATGTTTCATTTGCTCATACAGCCCACTGTAGGCATGAAAATATTTTCAAAAATTCTTGCTGGTGGAATAGAAGCAGTTCTTCCTCAGTTAATACACATTGATCAAACAGTTTTTTATGTCATAACTGAGTAATAGCGTTAGCTGACTCATCAGAATAATAATTTAAAATCTATAAAATGAAATAAAAATCTAGTGCTATCCTTAGATACCAAGAAGACCTCTGATGAAGGAGAGAGTCTTTCCTCAAAACAGTGTCTTCAGAGATAGGTTTAGGAGGCAATTTGAAGAGGGAGAGATGATGTAGTCACTCTTAGAGTGAGAGAAGGCCAGGGATACAGCAGTAAGGTTGAGAACTGTACAGACTTTGACTGCTTGTTGAAGGATCCCTGGGCGGGAAACTAGTGTACAAGGTTGGCCTGAGTTCTCCTGCCAGCTACTGGAGAAAAGGTACTGTTAAGGAGCCGTGAAAGGGAACACTGCCTGGAAGAGTGGGTCCTTTGAGGCACACAGCCCCCTCGCTCCTCCCTTGAGAGAGGAAAACTGCACTGACCTGGTTGGCATGTTAAGCCACAAAGCAGGAGTAGTCAAATCCCAAGCAAGTGAGACATGGAGAGAGAGAGAGAGAATGAGCAACTGCAGAAAGAGGTGTCAGACTGGCAGAGCTAATCCTTAGACGTAGCCAGAAGGAGGCACTCCAGCAGTGAGTAGAACACCCTATGACAAGGAGCTGCTGATCAACAGTTGAGGGATGTATTTGTGTTATTGTGGAGAAATAAATCACTTTGGAGTCAATATTTCTCATAACCTCAAGCATCTGTATGAAATTAACTTTTTTACCATAATTTCAAAACTTTAAAAAAGCTCTTTTGGATTGGAAGAAACATTTCACTTGGCTTGGTCATATAGGCATGGTACCAATTAATTGGTGGTTAATTTCCTACTTCAGGCCCTACCAATGAGGATACCAAGATTAACTCTAGTGGAAATTCAGGCAAGATTTATTAAATTTGTTTGGGGTAATAATTTCTCCAGAATTAATAAGAAAACTCTTTAGCCCTCTGTGGAAGCGGGGAAATACTTAGTGGTTTCTGACTCTATTTAAGATAAGCAAACATTAAATATACTATACTACAGATTTAAATGGGGAGTTGAAAATCATGGAGAGATGTGGACCTTTCTGCCTAGATGGTAGGAATGCCCTAAAACAATAACATTTTGGAGGAAAATAACAGAATTTTCAAGATAATTAAAATTACTCATAATGATTCTATTAGGTTACAGCCCAAAGGAGGTAATTAACTTGAGGAAAGTCCCATTAATAACACAATTACTTCTAGCAGCCAGATGTGTAATAGTTCAGTTTTGTAAAGGACAGATCCTGCAACACTGTTGTCCTGGAGAAATAAACTATGCAAAATCCTTTCAATAGAAAAAAAAATAACAGACAGCTTTGTACCAGGAACAAGTACATTTTACAAGGCATGGTTACCACTTCTGCAATTTGAACAAAAAAAATACAGAGCTAATGACACAAAGTTGACCAAACACAAATAGTTCTTTTAAAGGTTAGAAATTTCATGTTATGAGTATTTTTTTTTAATATTGTGTGGAAAATTCACGTTTGTTCAGTCAAGCTTTTTTGTTTTTTTAAACTTATTAACATACAAGTCCTGCAGTGAGATCTGTAGCTCATCAAACTTGGACCCCATTCCCACAAATATTTGTCCACTTTGCATGTCACTAGTGCCATTGATGTAATTATGATTACACAAGTGCTTAAATATTAGTGGGATCAGGACCCAAGGCACCAAATGGCAGTCAGAAATAGCAAGTTTCAAAAGTGGGAGGGCTTTCAGCAGATAGTGCCATGTCACCAATCTTAGAAAACAATTTTTCCAGATTTATAGCATTCTGTCAAGATAAAAAAATGCAATCTTATGTTCCATGAGACAGTTTAAATGCAGTATGAGAAGTCTGAGAAAACCTCTGTAGGAAAATGTGGCACATATAATAGGACTACTTTAATATTACCAATTGTACAGGCCTTTATCATCCTCTAGCCATTGTCTTTTTACTCCATGGAGTTCATAGCTAGTTATTTGACATATGTGATGAATTTGGATCACAGACTTTTTAATAGTCTCTGGTATAACTCCACTGATTGCAGTATCTCCTGCCTAAGTCCCAGAGTGATTCACAACCTTTGGGGAAGATGGACATTCACATGTGGAGCCTGCCTTGGTAGGCATACTCAGTTGGGAAGGAGGAGGAGGGCTATGGAATACTCTGATGTGAGGCTCCCTCAATCTTTCCTATTGAAATTGTTCAACTTTATCTGTTAATTGGGCCAGAAAAAGAGTTAAATTGCTCTGTGCCTAGTGGTTAGAGCACTCATTTGTGAAGTGGCAGATCCCTATTTGAATCACTTCTTCCCTCAGGAGGTATGGGCACTTAAACTGGGGTCTCCCAAATCCCAGGTGAGTACCCTCTCCACTATGCTCAAGGCTATAAGGGGAGGTCCTCTTCTCCTCCACCTGTTTGGTTTGCAGTTAGGGGGTTGCTGAGCATCCCTGTTGGCTCAGGCCCCTTTTGCTCCTTGGGCTGCAGATGCATATTTTCTCCCAGTTTATGGATTGCAAGTGGAGATGGGTGCCTCCCTGCAGCCTGGACTTAGGCAGGATGTCCTGACAAGGGAGGATCTTAGGACATACCTGTATGGTCACCATCTCCCATTGGCTAGCTTAGGTGGTTCCCCACCAGGGGTGTTTGCTTTATGGATTACAATCTAAGGCAGGGGTTCCCAAACTTGATTCACGGCTCATTCAGAGACTCAGAGTAAGCTCCTGGCAGGCCATGTGACACTTTGTTTACCTGAGTGTCCGCAGGCACAGCCATTGGCAGCTCCCAGTGGCTGCAGTTTGCTGTTTGCAGCCAACAGGCACTGCAGGAAGCGATGGTGTGGCACACGCCGCTTCCCACAGCTCCCACTGGCCAGGAAAGGAGAGACTCACATTGACTGTAATGGGCTTGAGACCTAGCTCTTAATGAGCTTTGCTCTGCATTTAGGTTCTTGCTCCTCAAAATCATGCTATGTAGAGGAACTCATTTGTAACACTGAACTGGGCTCTACAAAGATTATGGTCCTATAGGAGAGATGAATTTTAACCATTTTTTCTTGAACTGAGATATAGCCCTGTTTGTGACTTTTCTTGTGCGTGTTGGAGACTATGACTTTTAAAGAGCAGAACTGCGCCAATTGATGTTGATCTGGAACTATGTAGTGTGCTTGCATTTAAATATGTGGAAAGGACATTTAAATAGCTTTCAGCTTTCTTCCATACTCTGTGGATGTTGACAAAACATCATGAATGTATTAATAAAAATAATATATTTACTTCCTACAGTATAAATGCGCAGAAAATTCTGAAATACAAAGAAAGAATCAATGTGTTGTTTACCAGGACTCTTTGAAAATGTAAAACCAGCAATGACTAGCAAACACACTAAATAAATGTCTTAAACAATTACATACATAATTAAGAGTGCTCCTTGAAGAACACGTCTTCTCAGAAATGTGAAACTATAAATTAGAGCAGCAATTCATTCCTTTTGAAAGTCGCAAAAGCAAACAACATCTTTCCTTTTATTTGTTTGAATGTTGGAAAAATATAAAAGATGTCAGTCACACATCTATCTTAAAAGCAAATGTCTGTAATAGGGCTGTAAACATCTCAGTGCAGGGAAAACAAAAGAATCTAGATGCATTAAAAATAGGTAATTGCTGTACAAAGAAAGATACTGATTGTACCTCACTGTTAACAAAATTAAATTAAATAGTGGATTAATTTACTGTGTATAATAAAAGGTAACGTATATCCCAGCAAATCACATTGCATAAACTTGCTATTTTAAGATGCAGGGGAACAAAGAAAACATATCTAACAGTAGATGAATCCTCATCATGCATAATTGAATCGTTGCATTATTACCTTTACTAGCCAAAGGAGAACAATGGACTAGCTCAGGGATTAGTGATGGATGTCAATATGAGAAACAAGCAGGTGTGAAAGTAAGGCGGTATGACCCGGTACGGTGAAAAGTGGCCCCTGGTACCAGCCCATAGCGCTGATTTTAAAGTGCTGCCTCAGCAAAGGACCCTGCTTAAAGTGCTTTAACATTGTTGCCCCTTTCTTTCCCCCGTCCCACCTCCCAGGGCCACTGATGGCAGGAGGCAAAAGGAGCAGATGATTTAAAAGGGCCTGTGGATCTGTCCGCTGCTGCCCTTTAAATCGCTGCTGGAGCCCTGGGCAGCACAGGGCAGGCAGCACAGATGGGCTTGCTGACTCCCAGCCCTGCCCCTTCTCTCCAAGGCCCTGTCCCTTCCAGGTGGGCCAGAGCTGGTCTTGTCACAAACATACAGCTAAAGATAGCCTCAAATCCCTCCTTTACCTGTAAGGGGTTAAGAAGCTCAAATAATCTAGTTGGCTCCTGACCAGAAGGACCAATGGAGAAAGAAGATACTTTCAAATCTGGGGGATCTGGGATGGGAAGGTTTTGTTTGTGCTCTTTGTTATTGCTCTCTGGGACAAAGAGGGACCAGGGCAGGAAAAACTATCTCCCAAAACCCTACCTGAAATAAACATCTAGGATTACAAAAATTGTAAGTAAAACAAGGAAAGGCATTCGATTATCTTTTGTTTTATCTTGTGAATTTTCCCTATGCTAAGAGGGAGTCTTATTCCTGTTTTTTGTAACATTGAAACTAAGTCTAGAGAGGAATCCTCTGTATTTTAAATCTTTTTATTTGTCTTGTAAAGTTACCTTCCATGCTGACTTTACAGGTGTGATTCTTTTACTTTTTTAAAAATAAAATTCTTTTTTTTAAGAACTTGATTGATTTGCAAAGTCCTAAAGACCCAGGGGTTTGATCTGTGCTCATTTTGTAATCAATTGGTTAGTATATTATTCTCAAGCCTCTCCAGGAAAGGGGATGAAGGGACTTGGGATTATATTTTGGGGGAGATAGGGCCCAAGTAGCCCCTCCCTGAATGTTTGTTTAAATTACTTTGGTGATTGGCAGCAATAACATCCAAAGACAAGGACAGGAATTTGTGCCTTGGTGCGTTTTTAACCTAAGCTGGTAGAAATAAGGTTAGGAGGGTCTTTCATGCGGATCCCCACATCTGTACCACAGAATTGAGTAACTATACTTTAAAACCAAATCCTTAAATTTACCAATTTCAAATTACACCTGAAACTTACAAAGTAAAATTTAGAGCCCTTAGGAGGGGCTGGACTAAGTAATGTGCCTTATGTAAATCAATGAAGTATCTGTTAGATAAATGGGTCAAAGGAAGGGGTGAAACTAGCTTTGAAGGAATGTGTGATTTGGTTGTACAGGAGCAGTTCCTGACTGTGACCAATGATGATGTAAAATAGTGTTTATGGGATAAGAAAATGGACTAAGCAGAAAGTCTTGCTTCTTATGGTGATCGATATAAGCAGTCCCAGACTGCCAGAAAGGCGGGGCAAATCAGAACAAAACGAGTGGAGGTAGCAGAGACCAATAATCCTGGTCACAGTTTGGGTGGATACCAGAAGGGACAACCTAAGACCACACCATACCACTGGGAGAAACCCAAGGTACCACTTACATCCCAAGGAAAACCCCAGACACCCTATTGTCCCACCCCACCATTCTCCAGCAACCCACCTTGCCCCACTGTCTAGTCAGCTGGACGATGTTTAAATGTAATGATCTGGGACATGTAAAGGCCAACTGTCCCAAGAACCCCAGCAAATTACAGTTCATTGTACTGCAGTCACAAAAAAGGTCCTCAGGCCCAGATGCCTCCCAGATACCCTCAGAGCAAAGGAAAACTGTGAGTGTGGGCAGGAAGAAGGTTATCCCATGGAGGGACACTGGAGCACAGGTATCCATCAATCCTTAGTGGACCCCAAATTCATCAACCTAGAGGCCCAAGTGACGATTCAACCCTTCAAGTCAAAGCCATCTGAAGTATAGGTAATGGCCACTGCTGAGACTAAGCAAAATTATGCCTGGACATGTGAGTTGCCCATGTGACTCAAAAAACTGTGCTGAGGGCTTTGTTTGAAACAGTGGGTTTCTTTCCACATGGCAGACACTGTAAAAGGTGCAGAAAACATTTCCATTTTGTCTCTTTCCTGCTCAAATCTCTGGACTATAGATTTATACTAATGGGAGCATTCTAACCAAGGGATTGAGGATCTTCAAATGATTTGGAAGCAATCAGAAACTTGACTTAAGCCAGCAGTTTATTCCATCACTGCTACAAACCTGAACCAATAACTTTGCATTTATTGTATGTATTTGATTACTTTAACCTATTTTAATTCTCACCTTTCTTTCTTTCTTTTTATAAATAAACCTTTCGATTTTAGATGCTAAAGGACTGGCAACAGCATGATTATTGGGCAAGATCTGAGTTGTATATTGACCAGGGTATGTGATTGGTCCTTTGGGGTCAGAAGAACCTTTTATTGGATGAAATTGTTTTTGAAGAACCATTCATCTTTAAGTCCAGTGTTTTTGGTGGTGATACAAGGACTGGAATATCTAATGAAACTGCTTTTCTGCTTCTTGTTAGCCAGTGTGGTGAAACGGAAGTTTACTTTTGTTGCTGATTTGATATATTTTATGGGAGAATAACTGCCAATTTGGGGGTGTATCTGCCCTATTTCTCAGCAGTTTGTTCTGAATTTGGTATTCTCAATTGTGGCCCATGAAGGCACAGTTACACATCTCAGTATCAGAAGTGTTTAATTCATGTTTACAGTATAAGTATAAAAAGTATTTAATGTTCCTTTTAGAAATTACTTATTTATACATTTTTCTTTTCAAAGAAGAAATAATTCTGCTCTTCAGAGGACATCAGAGCTCTGAAAATGGGAACATCATTCCATTAATTTCTGAACCAACTTGGACTCACCAATTTCTGTAGTAATAAACATGAGATACACTCAGAAGAAAGCCAGGTAACAGAGGAGAAAAGTAATAATCCACCAGTTAACACAGCTA
Organism: Dermatemys mawii; assembly: GCA_007922305.1. Classification (NCBI taxonomy): domain Eukaryota; kingdom Metazoa; phylum Chordata; order Testudines; family Dermatemydidae; genus Dermatemys; species Dermatemys mawii. The sequence goes on from ML677351.1 coordinate 350,058, forward strand.
CTCAGAATCAGCCACAAAACTTCATTTTCTTGCAATTCCTTGCATTTCTGAACACGTGAAAGGTAAATAAATAAATAAAAACTCAGTTACTGACTGTTTTAAACAAGAATCTACCAGCAATTCACTGTTGTCTTCCTGCTAGTTCAGAGGAGATGGATTAGGGATATTTTTCAATGTCTTCATAAAAGTCTCCCCTGAACTATTACACCACAAGGGTGAAGATGTCTATTTGTTATTGTAAATTTGCCATGTGGAAAATGTGGAAGCGCTAAGCCCTCAACAATTCTTCACGTGTATTTCCTACTGAAATCCAGGGGTGTTCAGTGGATGAAAATGTAGTCTGAATGCAGAATGGGCTGGAGGACTAAGCACCAGTTTGGGAGTTCCGATGCTGGTTTTGTCACTGACTCAGTGTGGCCTTGGGAAAGTCAGTACATCTTTCTCTGTCTCTCCACGTGGAAAATAGGAATACTGCTTATCCACCTAATTCACAAGGGTGTTCTGAGAGTTCATTTGTATGTAAAATTTATTAATGATAAATATTATAGAAAAGCTACATAGTACAGCTAGAAATGTTTAGCTTGTCTTCAAAAGGGTTAGAAGGAATTATTTGTGTACCTGCATCATGTGTCTCTGGTATGCACTGTATAAGTGTACATCAGTATCTATATACATTAATTTCTTTCAATCACTTCAAACCTATGCATTTTCATGAATATTCACATTAAATTTTGTGAAATTTTGCCTCTGCTTTTCTTCAGCAAAATGGCAGCTCTTCATCTTCAAAAAGGGGACAAAGTGGACCCAGGGGAATTAGAGACCAGTCAGCCTAAAATTCAATACTTGGAAAGATATTAAAACAAATTATAAAGCAATCAATGTGTAGGAACCAAGAGGATAATATGATTATAAGGAATAGCCAACATGGATTTGTCAAGAACAAATCATACCAAACCAGCCTAATTTTCTTTTTTGACAGGGTTATTGGCCTACTGGCTAGGGCATGGAGACAGTAGACACAGTATATCTTGATTTTTAGTAAGGCTTGTGATATGGTTCCACATGGCATTCTCATAAGCAAATGAGGGAAATGAGGTCTAGATGAAATTACTATAAGGTGTGTGCACAACTGATTGAAAGACCGTACTCAGAGAGTAGTTATCAATAGTTTCCTGTCAAACTGGGATGGTGTATCTAGTAAGGTTCTGTAGGGGGTCAATCTTAGGTTTAGAACTATTTGCGTTAATGACTTGGATAATGGAGTGGACAGTATGTTGATAAGATTTGCAGATGATACCAAGATGGGGCAGATGGATGCTGCAAATACTTTGGAGGACAGGATTAGAATTCGAAACAAATTGGAAAGATGGTGTGAATTCAACAAGATGAAATTCAGTAAAGACAAAAACAAAGTACTTCACTTAGGAAGAAACAATCAAATGCCCAACTACAAAATGAAGAATAACCAGCTGAGCAGTAGTACAGTTGAAAAGGATCTGGGAGTTATAGAGGATCTCAAATTGAATATGAGTCAATAACGTGATGCAGTTGCAAAAAGTCTAATAGCATTTTGGGGCAAATTAATAGAAGTGTTGCATATAAGACTCAGAAGATAATTGTCTCACTCTGCTTGGCACTGGTAGGGCCTCAGCTGGAGTACTGAGTCCAATTCTGAGTGCCACACTTTAGGAATAATATAGACAAATTGGAGAGAGTCCAGAAAAGAGCAACAAAAATGACAAAAAGTTTAGAAAATATGACCTGTGAGGGAAGATTAAATAAATTGGGCATGCTTAGTCTTGAGAAAAGAAGACTGAGGTGAGATCATATGAGTCTTCAGATACAGTGAAGATATCATTCTGTTAAAAAGAGAACTGTGATCAATTGTTCTCCAGGTCCAATGAAGGTTGGACAAGAAGTAATGGGCTTAATTAGCAGCAAAGAAGATTTAAGTTAGATATTAAGGGAAAAAATCTAACTGTAAGGATAATTAAGCTCTGGACCACGTTTCCAAAGGAGGTTGCAGAATCCCCATTGTTGGAGGGTTTTTTAAGCACAGATACCTGTCAGGGATGGTCTAGGTTTACTTGGTTCTGCCTCAGTGCAGGGGGCTAGATTTGATGACTTCTTGAGGTCCCTTTCAGACCTACATTTGCCTGAATCTCTGTTTCTATAAATGTAGACATGCACCTTCCTAAACTGTACAGTGAGTTGCATTTTTTTACAAAACTGCAAACATAATTTTCTAATGATGACAATTTTCATTTTCAGAAATGTTGCCTAGTCAGAGAACAAGGAAGGAAGTTGAAATTAGCTACATCTGTTTTCAGTGATTGATTTTTACACAACTATTGTCATTTTCTGTTGCTGCTCTGGATTAAGATAAAACCCCCTTTTCCACTTTTTACTTCTGATTGTGAGACTAAAATTTTAGTTTGTTGGAGTTATTAGCACCTGCAAATATAATAGCTTATGGAAGTTAAAAGGAGAGCATGTGTGTGTGTGTGTGTGTGTCTGTGTATGTTTCAATGATATTTCAATGTGTTTGGCTGACAGTTTTCCTATTACTTCTATCCAAGTTGATTTTTGTGCATGAAAAGTGTCTCCTCTCAACTTTGGAAAGACTCTTGCAGCTGTCTTACTGTTTCCTGTGGCTTTGTCTGGAAATGTGAAGCTCCAATAATATTTTATTCATTTTGGCCCTGATCCAAAGCTCACTGAAGTCTTTCTAAAGGCTACTATTGACTTAAAAAAATGTTGGATTAGGGCCCCTCTTAGATTAGTGGAGGTTCTCAATAGAATTGTGCATGTGTGTTTGCTGTGTATCTGAAAATCATACTATATGGGTATGCTCACGGCTCTATTTTGTTTCCCTGTATCATACTAGATTGGGGTAGCCAACCTGTGGCTCCAGAAGTTAATATGCAGTTCCCTGTATAGGCATCGACTCCGGGGCTGGAGCTACAGCCGCCAACTTTCCAATGTGTCGCAGGGTGCTTGCTGCTCAATCCCCCACTCCACCCTTTCCTGCTCCCTCCCCGGAGCCTGCCGTGTCCTCGCTCCTCCCCATCCCCTGAGCCTCCTGCATGCTACAAAACAGCTGATCGGGAGGCACTGATCAGCGGGGCTGCCGATAGGTGGGAGACACTGGGAGATGGGGAGAGAGCTGCTGGGGAGCTGCTGACGTATTAATGTAACTCCTTGGCAATATACTTTGGTAAATTCTGGCTCCTTTTCAGGCTCAGGTTGGCCACCCCTGTACTAGACCATTATATGTGATCTTATTTTTGAACGAGCTACTTCAGCTAACTCGTGGGTTTGTCTGTGCTAGTATTTTAATTCTTTAAAAACTGACTAGTGATTCTTTTTCAGTGCCCTACCTGAAACATTTTAAAGCCTCTGACTTCCAGAGGCTGGGTGCTCAGCACTTTCTAAAAACCTCTTTAAGCTGGACACCCCAAAATTGAGAGACACAAATCAGAACTCAATCTTGAAAATCTTGGGCTAAGTTTTAGGATTTTAAAGGATGAATGTTTCACATCCACCATATGATATATCTGTGATATGCTCTAACAAATGTTATAGAGTCAGGGTTAATCTACAAATGAGATAACATTGTGTTGGCCAGCAAATAAATGTAACACAGATGCTGAACCAACAAACACAACACCACATCCAAGAACACTTTCCTTCATTTTTCTTTTCCCCAACCCCTGTCTGGATCTACCCACCTGCAACCTAGTAGTGGCAGAGAAACCCATGACAATATCTTAGTAGTAAGTCTCTGTGATTAAATTCTCCAGTCCTAGTTTACGTGAACAGGTCTCTTCCAAACTGGTAATGTGCTCCCTTGCATTTCATTTAAATAAGTTGCAAACGTCATGTGGGTGAAAAATGTCGAATGCTGCTAGCAAGTCTCTCTTTCAAACAACACAATAGTGCTTTTATTTGTGCAGATATGTGTTTCCTCACCCGACTCTTAAAATGTTTGTGTTCTGAAGTGTACTAGGGTAGCTAGAAGCTTTAGCCATCTCTCTATAATTGATTTTTTGGAATCATTTGTTCTTCATTGTTCTTTCCCATTCTTTCAGTCTCATACCATTCATCCATTAATTCCAGTCTTTGCCTATAATAGCTGGAGTATCACTTTTGCCTGCTGACCAGCGCTGTGAGGTTTTTTACAATTTTAAATACTGTCACTTCTTTCTTATTGTCTGTGTCTGACTTGATTTCACCTAGATTTTTTATTTGTTCGTTCTCTGACAGATTAACCAGCAAGTGTTCGTTCAGCTGTTTCTTGATCCACTTGGACACCATTATTTGACATTTTCAGTCTGATATCTTTTGGAATGTGTCTTCTGCACACATTTCTTTTCATGAATTGTATTGTAGTCTGAGATGACCAAATAATCTCAATAAACTTTGTTAGTAATGGTCCAGTTTTTAGACACTTTGAAATATTGTATCCACTTCTCAGGAAAAATCCTTGATATCACAATAAACTCCAGGTAATATCACAAATCAAGCCTTCTCATGTGCAGGCCATATTCATTCAGCTACCTTATGTACACTCACCACAAGATAGAAGAGCAGTTTCATAGGATCATTTACCCACAGGCTGCAACTTTAATTATAACCTGTCTTGTTTTTCAATGTATATTTGATAAACCAGTCATAGTAATTTGCTCAGACTGTTAATTTTATTATGTTTATTTAGATTTTAAATTATAAAAATATGTCTCTCCAGGACTTAAGGTACCTAGATATCTTTAAAAACAAACATCTCAGCAGTAATAAAGTGATCATTTCAATAGGAACTCAGACATCTACAAGACACTCTTTATTATAGAAAAAAATATTATCAGCACTCTCCACAGCCCCTGTCAAACAAATGTACTTTACTTACTACTATATTCTTAATATATACCTTTAAACATATATGCCTATGTTCCAAAAGTAGTCAACTGTCTTTATTAACTGATTATAGGGACTCTGCTATGGCGTTTTGTTTTGTTTTTGTAGCAAGTAAGCAATTCTTTAAAGGTTTGTATGCTAGCAGCATGTGGGATCTGTAACAGTATGAATTGCACAAGTACCAACAGCAATAAAAGGAAGTATTATAGAAGGAAAAAAACACAGAGAGAAAGCTCTGAGTAGTCTTTTCAGGAAAAAGAATAGGGAACAGAGAGATGGGGGAAATGAGCGAGATTAGCCTGAAGGTAGAATAAAATCACAGTTAGCTGACTTGCTGTAGTCTAATGAGAAATGATGGTCCATGTTCACAAAGAACCTCCAGGCTGCTACAGAGGGCCCAGCAGTCTGGGAGAATCTTCGAGTCAGTGTCCTGGAGAGAAACAGGGAAAAGGCTGATGGGTAAAAACTATGTTTCATCCAAATGAAGTACACCACTGCAGCAATGAATAGCTCAACAGCTGGAGCAAGAGAAGCTACAGGTGGAGAGGGATCCCTGGAAACCCAGCAGCTTGCACACTGGGAGAAGCAGAGCCTGTAAGAGAGAAAAGAGAAGGAACAGCAGTGTCAGTAGGAGAGAAGAGTGTCAATACAAGGAGAGAGAAGGACAGGAAGCATCAATATCAGCTCAAGATGGAGAGACTACACCAGCAGAACCAGAGTCTGGCAAGTGGAGCCAGTCTTCAGGTATCTGTTCTGGTGAGTGACACAGACTCCAAATTAGTTCCTCGCTTTAGGGAGGGGGATGATATGGGTGTGTTCCAGCATACTTTTGAAAGGAGGTGTGAATTGAATAAGATGGGGAATGAGGACAGGGTATGGTACCTGGCACCACAACTGTCTGGGACAAAGGATGTGGACATTTTTACCCTGATGGGTAGGGAGGACTATAAAAATGATCTTTGTCCACAAGTTTTGTTGCAAAAATTTAAACTGGCCCCTGAAGTGTACAGAAGATGGTTTTGGGAAGTTCAGATAAAAAAAAGGGACAAGACCTATGCTGAGATTTCAAATAAAATTAGGGGTCACGTAAGGAAATGGGGCAGTGGTTGGGATGTTACCATGTTCAAAGGGGCCTCTGAATTAATGGGGGTTGAATAGTTCTATCAACTCTGCCATCCCAATGTGAAATCAAGGTTAATAGACAAAATCTTAGAGATGTTATGATAACTGGAAAGCTGGCAGATGAGCATGTGGATAGTCAATCTGGTTTAGATAGGGATGGATGGGATCAGAGGGCTGGGACCTGTCTCAAGCTAATTCTCTCCACTCTGGTAGTGGGTAAGTATCTCTGAGAAGCCCTGGGATGGGTGAGGAGTTGCAGGATGCCATATGTGGCCAGTGGGATCACTTTGCCCAAGAATGCCCACCGAGTCCCAGTGCAGCACTGGAAAGGCCAGCTGCACCCAAACTCACAGAGTTAACTGTGTGACTGAACCTAGGGAGGGAGGGAGTCACACAGCCAGATTGCCAGTGCCGTGTAATGTTCATGCTGAACCATTCACAGCCCATACCACTGCTATGTACCTGTCCCCCTGCACCTCCCCAGTATAGATTCATTTGACTGCCAGTGGGAACAGAAGATGGTGGTAACTGGAGAGACATTCACTGGATGTAGAGATACAGGGACTGCTAAGATGATAGCTAAGCTCTATATAGTGAAACTCTATCAAATACACCCAGAGTGTGAAATGTAGGTTAAGGTTCCTAGTGTAAAAGCTGTGCTCTGCCTGTAGCACAGATTTTTATACAGACTTAGGAAGGGCCAGGAGCTTTTGGGTGAAGGGATGTTGTCAGTTATTCCATATTCTTCACTTGTGGAAACTTATGTTTTAACATTTAAAACAGAAGAGGTAAATCAGGCTACCTCAATTAGCCTCAGGCAGGCAGGAGAGTGTGTGAGCATCCCCTCTTTGGTGTCTGGTCTATGTTAAAGGTTAAGTCCATTAGTTCAAATGATGGAGATCTCTGATGAAAGGCTGTGGTTCAAGCCCTGCTGATGATGCACAAGGACGGTGGCTGTGATTGAAAGAAAAAACAAAATTCTTCCAGTTTCTTTAAAAATGCTATATAATTCATAAAACAACAGAATTGTTTTTAAAAGACACTAGAAACCATCAGTGATTTTATAGTGCAGTGTGCAAGAAAATCCAGGTAGCTTACATCATGGTCAACTGTCACATGTTTCTTTTTACTTATATCATGCATGGGAGGGTTTGACATTAGAGAAGTATGGTTCAGTGCCAAGGCAACATTACTTTCCTGAACAGAAGGCTATCATAAAGGTATTTCACTGGTTTAAAGAGATATGGTTGAAATACTACCTCTCCTCTCAAATAATATTTTAAATGATACAGAGATCTACTAAAAATGTTTCTATAGTGGTTCCCTGTTTAAAAAGAAATCCATCAGTTGCCTTAGATAAGTGAATACAAGTTTCTGGTTATTGCCTATGTTACATACAGAAAATACTATGTTGACTTGGTTTATATATCTAAGACAAAACATGCATTTTATTTAATGTGGGAGATTTTCTATTGACCTCAAGAGGCTTTGAATCAGGCTGGTTTGTCTTGGTTATATTTCCATTATTGAACAATTACCCATGGTCTCTGAATTCCTTTAACTTTGGAAAAATCTGTTGTTTTTTGGCATAACCAGATTTTCAGCATAACAAAAAAAATTAGCTCATGATTACTCATGCCAAGATTTCCCTCTCCCTTGTAATATACAGATGGATAATATGAAGCATAGACTATGCGACTTGCTCAGGGTCATCACTTAAGTCAATGAAAGCACTGAGATTAGAAACCAAGGCCCCTGTTCTGGCAAAGATTCATGTACTTGCTTTAACTACATATGTTGTGAGTAACCCCATTGAAGTGTTTAAAATGAAACCCTGAAATAAAACCTACAATAAAAGAATATTAAGGTTGAAAAAACAAACACTTAAAAGTTAGGAAATGCCAGAATCAAGATTGCTGTAGGTTGCCTTAGCTCAGCTCCCTTATGCATATCTATATAGTCTTTAACTACACGTTGAATGCTATTTTTTTCCCCCACAGGATCCCTGCCTTGCTCAGTCCACAGACTTGATAGTGTTCAATGAATGGGTAACCAATCTATATTTCTTTTTATCATCATCATCATTATTCACTCTGTCATCCCACACCTTACTGACTGCAACTGTTGGAAATGGGCATGCAGCAATTCTACCAAAAGGGCTATATTTTTGAAGTTTAATGAACCCATCCTACCTACCCCAACGTCATATATCATTTGAAATCTTGTATACATATATAGATGAGGTATAATGTGGAGCTGTCAAGTGCTGCCATAAGCCTGCAGACAAGGTGAAACAATGGAACACAAAATAAGAAAGTGTCATTGTTCTGTATGCAGTGTTGTTGTAACTGTGTCAGTACAGGGATATTAGAGAACCAAGGATGAGGTAATATGTCTTACTGGACCAACTCTCTCCCTAACAGAAGTTGATCCAATAAAAGATATTACTTCACTCATCTACTTTATTTATTTTTATACAATTGCAAAGACACTGCAACCTGACTATGACTACAACCTTTATGGTTTAATTTCCACACCTTAGTGTGCTTTTTATTTGTCAAAGCTACCAAAGATTTGTATTGGTTTCGCATGGGAAAATATTTTTTTTTAAATGATGAACTTATTTGGTATGTGGCAAAAATGTCAAACCACCACATTTTGCAATATACTAACATAAAATGTTTTCACATGACATTCTTAATTTTCAGAGTATTTTCAATTGCAAGTTGCTGACCAGATCAATCTCACTCTGAAAGATGTGTACCAGTAGCAGTAGATTGCCTGCCCATAATTTGTTCTGCATAGTTGGTAGATATAAAGGTAAGTGAACTCCTAATGTAACATGTCTCTATTTGTAAGATTTTGTACCTATGCTATAGTATCTAGTCCACCTAGTAGAAGGTTTTAATTTGTAATTGCTGTCATTCAGTACTAGCCTATGAAATATTCTAGAAACTAATTTTTTGATTCAGGTCAGTATTCATGTCAGAGATGGTTGTACACAATGTCATATTTTGAATATGCAAAAGCTATTACAAAAAGTGCCCTAACAAGAAATACTCAAGGTAAATCCACAGACAAGTCCTTGTTTCTGCACTGAAGAGGGAAGAAAAGCATGTTACAATTCTTGTCAGTCATGTTATCAACACTATGGTAAACCCATTTGATCCTGAACCATATCCACAGGTCCTTATCAACATATCTACTGGACTGCACATAACACCAGATGTACAATAGTCTCTGCTGAAAAGAGCAGATGTTGGTGCAGTTGGTTCTGATAGACCATGTAGCTTCTTCAGCTGACCTGGCATCAAATCATTTGCTGACATAGTTAACAAGAGCAAATATAAGTCTAGCAAAGGAGGGACAGTCACAGCAACTATCAGTCCAGAAACTGTTTCCCATAAAGAAACTATTCTTAGTGACCCAATAGGACCTGTGCCTATGTCCCTCTTCCACTGTGATGGAACAATGAGAAGAACAGACAAAGCTGAAATGGCCATCATTTGGAAGCTCAAGCTGGAGGAATCCATGAGCTAAATACATAGACAAATATCATAGTACACATCAGAGATGACATGACTGTCATACAAATGACGGCTGGGGACAAATTCCGTGCATTTGATGAATTGTCTGCCTAATACTCGAGGCAGATCTTAAAAGGATTTCACAAAGCTAATTATGTAATCAGAATCTGACAGATATGACAACATAACTCTGAAAATCTGCAGAAAAACAGCACCGGACAGGATTTAAGATTGGATACATGAAATACGAGATAATTGGTGGACACCTTGTGCCTCCATGGAAAGTATCTAAACGTGGCACTCTAGCGGGGTGGTTACCCCGCTTCTGCATGGAGGGGTTAAAAGCAGCCTGGACGAGGCTGCTGCTGGGGAAAGGCTGAGTAGGAAAGCAGCTTCAGCTATGCTCCAGTCAGAGCCCAGCCTGCCTTTATAAGAGGGCAGTAGGCCAGGAGCAGTCAGTCTCTCTTTGTCTCTAGAGGGAGAATGGCCTGGCTGCTGGGAAGCCAAACTGAGTACCTGAGGGAAGCAGGGCTGGGGAATAGGGCAAGGGAGATGGGGAGCTTCTGCCCAGAAAAGCTCCAGGCTGCGGCCTGGTCAAAGGCCAGAAAGGTGCAAGGGTGCACCTCAGGGTGGGCAGAGGCAGCAGGTCCAAACCCCCTTGCCTGTGATGATTGGCTTATAGACTGCAGTCCACCCTAATTTGTGGGGGCTCGATGGTGACTGGCAGTAGCCAAAGACTGAGATGAAATCAGGAATAAAGGGTGGGGGTTCCCCAGGGAGGGGAAACCCAGAAGCAGAGTGTGGGGGTACTTCCAGGGGGCAGCAGCCAAGGACAAGGGGCACCGGGTTTGGAAGGGACACAGGGGCCAGCGGCAGCAAAGCGCCAGCCTGAAAAGGGTGCTCTCGGTCAAAATAACTAATTCCCCGGACAACAGATAGGAGGCGCCACAGGGATGAGTCTGCACTCTGTTACACAGTTGTGGAGAATGTGGGCATAGGCAGTCCGCCCCCGATACAAGGAGCAACGGCAAGGATGGTGGGACTATTGCCCGAAGAGTGGAGAACAGCGGGAAGGGATGATGGATCCTGGAACCCAGGTATCATTCTGGCTGGGTCCTGGTGTCAGCGCCCCAGTGGAAGGGGGCTGATGACCTGGAGGAAATCTGGGAGGCCCAGGAGGGTTTGTGGGAGGTGCAGGAGTCCCTCCAGGAGCAGTTGGGCCAGCTAGTAAGGGAAGAGTGGGCCCTGGTAAAACTCCTCAGGAAGAGGTTTCAGAGGAACAGTGGAGAAGCATGTGAGAGGCTGAGAGCCAGGGCCAGGAGGCCTCTGGCTGAGCACCAGACCTGTTATACCTGTTTAAGGCACGGACATATCAAGAGGGATTGTTCCTACTGGGGCAAGGGACGAGTGCCTCACCGAGGAGAGAGACGGGGCAAGTTCTGGGGACAGGCCACCAAGTGAGGAAACCCAGGTGGCTGCCAGCATATTGGGCCTGTGGGCACAAGGGCCACATACAGGGGTCATGCCAGGCCCAAGTCAGAGGGTCCAGGTCCACCCTGACGGAATGGTGGGACCTGAGAGGGACCAAGGAGGAGCTATGGTAGCAAAGATGTGGGGAGCCTGCTGGGGCTGCCATATCCCAGGACACAAAAGGAGGCACTGCCCCCTCAAAGGAGTTGAGGGCTGGACGACAGAGTTGCCTGGAGGCCAGAGGAGGCTTCAGTGGATTCAGAGAAGGCGACAGAGGTTGAGGCAGAGATGGCGGGGACCCAGCAGGGGGTCGGGGAATGGGGAAACCCAGACTGAGTGGGGCCTGCAAGAGGCCGGGACCCACATGGTTATGAGACAGACAACCAAGGGGATCCAGACCCTGCAAAGAGGGGCCCGGGAGATGTTGACCTATGGGCACAGCTGGAGGCCGCAGACCTGGCCCGTTGGAGGGCAGAGGCCCAGTCCTGGGAGATGGCCCGAATCTGGGAAGTGGCAGAGAGGAAGTGTGCGACCCTGGAGGGCCAACTTTGAGGAGCCCAGGCCAAGAAGCCCCCCTAGTCCCTGGGGTGGGGATTTGAAAGGGGTGTATGTAGCAGGGTTGCCACCCCAACTGTGTCTGGAGGGGTTAAAAGCAGCCCTGGAGAGGGCCACTGCTGGGGAAAGGCTGAGTGGGGAAGCAGCCTCAGCTGTGGCCATGCCCCAATCAGGGCCCAACTGGCCCTTATAAGAGGGCAGTGGGCCAGGAGGTGCTGCAGAGGTGAGTCTGCACCCGATTACAGGCACCCAACAAGCAGTTACTTGTAAAATTCCTCTATAGGTTCAAATTGCACCTGAGAGCATAAGACAGACAGCTTCCTGTATTCTGCATGAACCCAATGGCATCTGAGCTCCTATATGATCTTATTTGTGCCTGTACCAGAGAGGTTGCTGCACAATCACCTGTGTTTGTTCTCAGAACAATCTTCTCTGCACAGAATTGTATACTTGTCGAGGGATGTGCTGGTCTGAGGGATGAAGGGCAGCTGACGTAAAACAGTCTAAGGGCCACCCAGCATACAAGATCACAACATCACTCACTCAGATTTGCCCTGACTGGCCCTTCATCAAGCTGGAGGGGCAGCCAATCCAACCCTGAGTGATGCGCTAATCCCATTAGTCGTGATGCCATGCCTGGAATACCATGTGGGACAGGAGCTACAGCTGTGGGGTAAGCCTGCTCTCCAACCCTACCCTGGGCCTTCCTTCTACACTGTGACAGTATTAGGATTGTTTATATGACAAAGCTCTGTCCTTATCTTCGTGGATCCTGCATTTCCTGGCGGATTTCACTAGCCTCAGAGGCTCACTGTGACCCTCCACAGAGCCCTTCTCTCTCTAGAGACAAGGTCACAGCCTATTGAGCCATTTTCATCATAAGCCAGTGAGGAGAAGCTATCCTTCCTGGCACAGTCTCTATTGTCTCCCAATCTCAGTGATTAATTAGGGGAGGTAGAAAGGGAGGAACCCAGGCCTGCCCTCTACTCCAGGCTCCAGCCCAGGGAGCCTAATAGTATCAGCTAAGATGGCTGACCTTTTAGCCACAAAACATAATACAATTCCTTGGGCTACTTCCCCACTACTTCAAACTCCACTTCACTCTTACCTCAAGGCCTTCTTCCTTGCATATATGTTGTCTACCACTCAGTCTCACCAACAGCACAGCTCCTGACATCCACATCCACCTGACTTACTGGGAGGTATTTTTAACTGGTTTCAGCCAGTCCCTGACTGGCTTCAGGTATCCCAATCAGGCTAGCTATTTCTACTGCTTTCTAGAGGTTCCAATGGTACCAGGGTTTTGTTTAGCCTGAGACTAACATATCTGTTCCTTAGCACTTTCCTATAGGCATCTGGCCATGGCCTATCACATTTATTACCAGGGGAAAAGGTGTTCCTGTGAGTGGTCAGTGCCCCTTTAGCTGAGTGAGGAGGGGAAAGTTGACCTATGATTTTGGGCATCCCCACAAATTTGAACTGTGGATGGGTCAGAAAAAGAAAAGGACAAAATACAGTTAATGGATTGTGTTAGTAAAAAAAAAAAAAAGTTTGTGAATCACTGAAATAGTTAATAAAGCTGACCTGGACATCAAGTGATATCCCATTAAATGAAATGTGACAGATCATATAACTGAATTGTCTTCAGACTCAGGCAGATATGACTACATTGGTGATACACTCTTTCACGTCCTTCTCCCCCAAGCCCTTAAATGAAAGTTGAGATTCTGGAGCACAACTATGTGATAAAACATGGATTGTGTGACAAATCTGGCAGCTATGGATTAATACAATATATGGAACCTTCAGTATAGTCTAAAACTCTTTAATTGCAAATCTGAATGTTTTGGTGTGGTCAATCTTAAAGAAAAACACTGAAAAGATCATTTACTGGAACTGAAAAGTTGGCCCACAAATGTTTAGTCTGTTACTTTTATTCATATGTAACTGCTGTACTGTCAGAGTAAAATAATTAGAGTAAGAATGAAAGTAATTGTACTGCTTGTTATATGACCAAGTTATGTTGTTGTTGTTGTATGTAACAAATGGCAAAGGTCTTCATAAGAGAAATGAAGAGCAAAGTAAATTTAATGTATAGGGATTACAGAACCATTTTGTTATCAGCTGCCATCAAGACTACTGGGAATGAATTCAACTTCATATTATCACAATAAAATAAAATGTGCATTTATGAACCTTGTCTCTTGGTGGTTGTTTCATGTTAATGACTTTATTAGCTTAAGTGCCTTTGGCATTTTGGAGTAGTACTGCAATTACAACAAACTCGGAGCTGTAAGTGCCCAGCAATTTTATCGGTAGGAAAAGCTTTTTAAAAGTTATCATCTTAATGATTTCAGCCATTCAGTGGGAGTGAAAAATGATGGGAGGGAGGGCATGAAGAGCAACTGTTAATTGTGTAGTTGTGTTTTGTAAAATAGTTAGGAAAAAGCTCAATTACATAGAAATGAGAAATACTTTAAATTTAATACAAATGTGCTTTCTCAAATCCTTTGTAATCTCATTAGAATAGCTGCACAAAGCTTGTTCACTTTTAACAAAGAAGCAAAAGGTGACAAGTAAAGTGTGCTTAATGGGCAGCTTGTTAAACTAGCGTAAGAATAGCAACACAATTGTACAACACAAGGCTAAGGACTACAGCTGTTTGGGGTTTTTTAGCAAAGGAAGCAATATTCTGATTTCTATAGCAAAGGAATTAACTTCATGATTGTCATTTTATTTGTCAATACTATTCTTTGTTAAGAAAGCAGGCTTGGTAAAAATGTGAGGAAAGGGAGATGGAACATAGACTATGTTGGCTAAAGAAGTCATCTTATATTCAGTAAACTATTCTGGCCAAGTTCAGTCCTTGCAAATGGAACTTAATTAAATTGAAGAGAATTGTGTCAATTTCTAGCAAAGCTGAATATAACTTGGTCAGTAAAAATGAAAGTGAGAAAGCTATTTGTTGTGAATTCAGGCATCCCGTCCCCTTGGTCTCATCTGATTCACTGAAAACAGACCTGAGATAAACACTTAGTTTAAAGTCTAATCAATCCATCAGCCAGCTTGTGTGTGTAGGGGTGTGTGTGTGTGTGTGGCATTTATCCATGAATTATCAAATGGCAATGCTGCTATATCACTTCCAGTATAGTCCACCTGTAAGAAAGTTCATTTTGATAGGGTGTCCACCTCATATAAAACCTGAAGGGATTAAGGTGGCTAGGTAGGTCAATTAATCATCTATGCTGCATCTGGAGGAGGATCCTGGGAGTAATAAGGGTTAATCAAAGATGAAGCTCAGCTGGCCATGAACAGGAGAAGCCTGTATAATTCCCAGTAGCTGAGCAAGGATCACTGTTAGGGTGAGAAAGCACGGTTGGAAGTGGCTCAAGAATACAGTGGTAAGGATAGTACTGTACAGACCCTGACTGCTAGTTATAGGATCTCTGGACAAGAGTCCAGAGAACAGGGAGAGGCTGGGTTCCTGTGGAGAAGTGGAGCCATTAACGAGGCAGTCAGTCTTGAGTAAGGTGATGAGACAGCAAGCAGAAAAATCAGGATGGGGTGGGGTGGTAATAGCCTATATAAGAGAAACTCCCCAAAATCAGGACTGTCCCGATAAAATTGGGACATTGGTCACCCTAGTCTGGAGAGACTTAGATGCATGTAATTTTTCCAGAAGGGGAAAGCCACAGTATTCTTGCTGGAGGACAAGCCATGAAGCGGGAGCAGTCCAGTCCTGAGAGAGAGAGTGTGCAACTGCAAGAAGAGGTGTTTCTCTGGTAGAGCTAACCCCCTGCAGATGTGGTCAGCAGGAGGTGAGTAGTACATGCTTTGATAATCCTTAGGAGTAATAAACACACTTTTTTAAAAAAAAAAGTTGGTAAAGTAAGTGAGGTGAGGGGAAAATAACAGACTAGCAAAATGAGGATTGGAGCCTCTGTAATGGCTAAAATCAGAATCTGTAGTAGCCGGAATCAGGTGCTGGAAGCAGGAATTGCTGCATGATAGCAAATCCACAGGCCAGAGGATAGGAGGAGGACCTGGGAACTAAGTAGTGTGTATGTGGCTTACTTTTATAAACACCAAAATCCCTAAAGAATTTGTGGCAGTGTTTAAGAATGGGATAAATTAAGACTTTAGTGCATCATGTTGAGAGAGATTCCCTCTGTGGTGCCAAAAATACATGTACTATGAAAATCTCATTGGCAATGAGAGGGAAAGTAAGAGCTGCACTTGCAGATGGTAAAAATATGTTTTAGAACAAAATCAGATACCAGCTGATTGGCATAACAGTATAGTCACCATAATAGACTCAAGATAAAGATTCTTATAGATCTGAATAAAGGATATCAGACAAAGTACAACCCTTCTTCAAACACTTGTGCACAAACTCCTCTCAATTCTGTTTGTGTTAATGTTCAAGAATACTGAATTATAAAGCATATGAATGAACTAGAATTAGTCAGAATGTTGTTGTGTTATAATTTCAAATTGTTGGTTAAACTGAAAACCAAAATATTTTTAATGCTACTTCCATTAAGTCAAAGTTTCTTGGCGAGGAAAAAAAAATAATAGCTTTCTGTGGAAAACAGACACTTGAAAATTCTTGTTTATTCATAAACCTGATATCTTTGGGGGGGGAGGAGCTATTTTGAGGGATTTTTTTTAATCAGTTTTTCTATGATACATTTAACTAGATATTTGCTGTTTACACAACAAATATGACAGAACTCCAATCAGCTGTATTAGTGATATTAATTTTATAGTACTTTTTGGTAGTAGATTACTCTTTCACTCAACATTTAGAAAACAACTTAAGTAAACCATTCACCAGAACTGATGCACACTTTGGAATTTTTCATTAACCTTTAGGTAAATGTTCATTTAGATAATGATTAGTCAAACAGAACTTTTATATAAAACTTTAACAGACAAATTCATATTTTCTATTACTGGAAAACAAAATCACTCATCCTTCCTAAAGTCAATCACTATGCCAACAAACACAGAAGCTATACAAATGCAGAACAAATGGGTAAATGTATTGATTGCATTAGTGCTCAAGGCAATAGTAATTAAGTGGAAAAATACATCTCTTTACTTTGAGGGCTGAGACTGACTTTATAAATTCCAAGACAATTGCAATTGAAAATCATGTACTTTGCATAAATATATTTTTTCTACATGTTTATCTGTGTAGATGAAGAGAATTCATACCAAGTTAATAAGAAAACAAGGAATACTTGTAGCACCTTAGAGACTAACCAGTTTATTTCAGCATAAACTTTCGTGGGCTATAGCTTACTTCATCGGATGCATAGAATGGAACAAACAGAAGTAAGATGCATTTACACACACAGAAAGCAAAAAAAAGTAGTAATTACCATACCAATTCTAAAAGGCTGTTAAATGTGGATGAGCCATTATCAGCAGGAGAAGAAGAACCTTTTGTAGTGAAAATTTAGTGTTTTAACTATGTCTGACAGTTGATTAGAATCTCTAAAAGAGACTAAACTAGGAAAATGCAATCAATTAGTATAATGACAAAGCCACTCAATGTCCCTGTTTAATCCTTGGTTGACAGTGTCCAATTTGCAAATTAATTCCAATCCATCAGCTTCTCGTTGGAGTCTGTTTTGGAAGTCTTTCTGTTTTAAAATTAACACCTTTAAGTCTTTAATAGAATGGCCAGTGAGATTGAAGTGTTCTACTGTTTTTTGAATGTTATGATTCCTGATGTCAGATTTGTGTCCATTTATTCTTTTGCATAGAGACTGTCCAGTTTGGAAAATGTACGTAGCAGAGGGGCATTGCTGGCACATGATGGCATATATCACATTGGAAGATGTGCAGGTGACTAAACCTTTGATGGTGTGGCTGATGTGATTAGGTCCTATAATGGTGTCAGTTGAATGGATATGTGGACAGAGTTGGCATTGGGCTTTGTTGCAAGGATAGGTACCTGGGTTAGTGTGTTTGTTGTGTGGTTGCCAGTGAGTATTTGTTTCATGTTGGGGGGCTGTCTGTAAGCGAGGACTGGTCTGTCTCCCAAGATCTGTGAGAATGAGGGATCATCTTTCAGGATAGGTTGTAGGTCTTTGATGATGCGTTGGAGAGGTTTAAGTTGGGGGCTGAAGGTGATGGCTAATGGTGTTCTTTTCTTTGTTGGGCCTGTCCTGTAGTAGGTGGCTTCTGGGTACTCATCTGGCTCTGTCAATCTGTTTTTTCACTTCCCCAGGTGGGTATTTTAGTTTTAAGAATGCTTGGTAGAGATCTTGTAGGTGTTTGTCTCTGCCTGAGGGATTGGAGCAAATGCGGTTGTATCTTAGAGCTTGGCTATAGACAATGGATCAAGTGGTGTGTCGTGGATGGAAGCTGGAGGCATGTAGGTAAGTATAGCGGTCAATAGGTTTCCGGCATAGGGTGGTGTGTATGTAACCATCATTTATTAGCACAGCCGTGTCAAGGAAATGGACCGCTTGTGTGGATTGGTCCAGGCTGAGGTTGATGGTGGGATGGAAATTGTTGAAATCATGGTGGAATTCCTCAAGGGCTTCTTTCCCATGGGTCCAGATGATGATGCCATCAGTGTAGTGCAAGTAGAGTAGGGGCATTAGGGGATGAGAGTTAAGGAAGTGTTGTTCCAAGTCTGCCATAAAAATGTTGGCATACTGTGGGTCCATGCGGGTACCCATAGCAGTTCCGCTGACTTGAAGGTATACATTGTCTCCAAATGTGAAATAGTTGTGGGTGAGGACAAAGTCACAAAGTTCAACCACCAGGTTTGCCGTGACAGTGTCAGGGATACTGTTCTTGATGGCTTGTAGTCCATCTTTTTGTGGAAAGTTGGTGTAGAGGGCTTCTACATCCATAGTGGCTAGGATAGTGTTTTCTGGGAGATCACCAATGGATTGTAGTTTCCTCAGGAAATCAGTGGTGTCTCAAAGATAGTTGAGAGCACTGGTAGCATAGGGCCTGAGAAGAGAGTCCACATAGCCAGACAATCCTGCTGTTAGGGTGCCAATGCATGAGACGATGGGGCGTCCAGGATTTCTAGGTTTGTGGATCTTGGGTAGTAAATAGAATGTCTCTCGTCGGGGTTCTAGGCATGTGTCTGTATTGATCTGTTCCCGTGCTCTTTCAGGGAGTTTCTTGAGCAGATGGTGTAGGTTCTTTTGGTAATTCTCAGTGAGCTATAGCCCACGAAAGTTTATGCTGAAATAAACTGGTTAGTCTCTACGGTGCTACAAGTATTCCTTGTTTTCTTTACGGATACAGAAAAACATGGCTGCTATTCTTAAACCTGCCAATTTAATGTTATCTCAACATATATACTTTTGTTTGCAGTTCTAAATATGTTCTGTATGCATGGTCTGACACCCACTGACTTGAGTGGGCTTTGGAATAGGCTATTAGAAAAGAAAGAAACTCCAAGGAAAATAGACAAGTAGTTATGGAAAATTTTGTAGTAATGACCCTGTGTGTGTGTGTGGAATAAATTAGATAAAATAAAATTTTATATTAAGAAACTAATTCTAAAGTTTCAGGAGACAATGACCACCTTACTGCCTTATTTATGTTTACAACTGTGAATTTCCTACATTTTATATAGTAGTGCTACATGTATATATCAAAAAGCCTATACTCAGTCTTTTGTACTATTTATTCTTATGCTTTTATTTTTTACTCAATTCTGTATGTTTTAGAAAATTCAGTCAAATCAGTGGAATGGTGGAGAGGAATGTGGGCCAAATTCATAGTTTGTTTTGCTCAATGGAGTTGTGCTAGGAATAAATCTCAAATTGTAGTTTTTAGCCTAATTTTCTGTGAACTATATTCTCTGCCATTCAGTGAATTCTCCCTTTAAAGGCAGGCACAAGAACTTCAAGACAGCAGAAAAGCAGAACATGGAGAAAGCAGAACACTGCATTTTTTGGCCTTTAAATGAGCTAATTGTTAAAAATGAAATTAGTTTCTGCAGAAAATTCTGAGAATGAGGAACTAAGTTATGTAGGACTTTGTAAATCAGTGATACACAAGTTCAATCTGAAACTTTTTTGGAATGGAAGCCTGTTCCTAAGGAAGTATTTTTAAACTGTGAGAAACCCTCACTTCTCCATGTAAATTGTGTGAAGCTATGTGAAGAAGGAATGAGGGTTCTCAAACTACTGCTTTTTCAAATACCTACATTATTTCTTGGTCCCTTTTCAAATATATAACCTTCTATTCTGTTGAGCATAGTCCATTGCTCTTTTTCTCTGATGTTAGTTTCTCTGTCATAGTCTTTTGTACGTGTGAAATCGAACACGGGAGTAGAGGAAAGCTGAACCATGCTGCATACTCCAGCATCTGGCACATAATTACTGCACGTGGATATTCTTAGAATTGTGATAGGACTATGCTATCTGTAACTGCATCCATATGTGACAATGAATAGATGACACAACTGGATAGACTATCCCTGATATTTCATCTGTGATGATAAACCACATTTGTTTGATGTATTGATCATCTCACCTATATGAGTTTAAGCAGAGTTCATCCTAAAAATGCTATATCTATCTAATCAGCTTGCTGTAGTTAAAAAAAAAAAACTTGGTAAATTCACAATGCTATAATTTTAATATACTTTACTGACCCCATTAATGTAATGGTAAATTATATGCAACTAAGAGGAGCTATCAGTTTTGAAGAGTGGGGGGAATTACAATTGTTCCTACATCTCCAAATTCTCCCAATGAGTTTGGTAAGCAGTTGCTTCCAGCAGTAAAACAATCAGCTGATTTTAGTAGCCTATTGAGAATATAGATACACATTTCTCTTTTATCGCTGTGATAAAAATGTCAAAGAAAAAAGCATGCAGCCTTAAATAGTCATTAGAGACGGCCATTCTTAAAGCACCAAAGGCAGCTGCTTTCATAAGGTAGGCATCAGCATTCATAGTTAATCTAAAATAAACTTCTTATTGAAATGTTAATAGTTACAGGGGGCAAGATTTTTTTAAAAAAATACTTCGAGAAGCTGAAAGTGGGGCTGAGCTATAAAGAGACCCATAATAACTAAATCATATGCACAGGCCACTGTATTGTCACTCCAGCCTTCCTCATGAAGTGTGCAATTTTTTTGACATGCTAAAGGCACTTGCAGCTGTATTTATGGGAAGACTAAAAGTTCATCCAGTGTGTTTTCCTTCCTGGAGGATGGTGTTGGGAGGGGGGATTCTCCACATCAACTTCTAATAAAATGTGTTTCTAACTACTTAAGTAGGTGTCAACTAGTTGCTGCATTCAGTGGATGCTTACATAAAGTAGATGTACTTACTAAACTTGTTTCCATCACTGTGATTTTCATACACATTCTCTGCTAAGTACGTATTGAGTTTATATGTATTGAAACATTCTGACTACAGTTTTCTTCCTCTAGCCCCCAAAGTGGAGTATAGCTGGAGAGCAGAGACCATCCCCTCACCTCCAGCCACATGCCTACACTAGTGGTTGTGGAGGTGGGATGGAAGTTTTGCAACCACTTAGTGAATTTTCTCTACTATCAGGGTAGTCCTTGATGGCCAGACCCTCAGACAGATTTGTCTGGCCCCCCAGCTAGGGTGACCAGACAGCAAGTGTAAAATCGGGACAGGCAGTGGGGGGTAATAGCCCATATAAGGAAAAAGCCCCCCAAATCAGGTCTGTCCCTACAAAATTGGGGCATCTGCTCACCCTACCCCCAGCTGAGCAGGCACATGGAGAAGCTGCCGCTGCCTCTCCGCACAAGCTGCTGCCGGTGGCCCCATGTGCAGAGGGGCGAGTGTCCCCACAGTGCAGCTGGAGGAGCAAAGGGGTGAGTGCCCCTGCAGCATGGCCAGAGGAGCAAAGGGAGGTTGGGGTCGTGGCAGTGGCCAGAGGAGCAAAGGCAGGGGCCGCGGCAGTGGCCCGCCAAGTCCCTTCAAAAATCTAATATGGCCCTCGTCTCAAAATGTTTGGAGACCCCTGTGTTAGAGGAGAGAACAGACACAGATTTTTCTAGTGTCCCCAGGGAGAAGATGACTGATATACTCACTAATCCAAAGCCCATTGACTTCACTTAGGATCCGATCTTTTGTCAAGAGTGGCCTTGCTAATATCACTGATTGATAGGCTTGCTATCAAAGAAGGTCTGGAGAGGATGGAGATGGTCTAACACAGGTAAATAGTGTGGGAGGGCACTGTATGTAAGAACCTACTATGTAGAAATTCTTGCTGCTGCCTATAAATGAATGGAGTGTTTACAATTTGCATATGCATGGCATTGGAGAAATTGCAAAGTTTATGAAGGGGGTATCTTGCATTTATTCTGATCTGGAGATTGGAACGAAAACATTCTTGTCATCAGAATTTACAAAAAAGTGTTAGCAAGATGGAGTCCTTTGAGCTAATGGCAAAATCCCCATTATTTGGGTGTATAGTTGATCTGCTTCTCTAATATGTTGGAAGGATAGTCACAGTAATAGCAAGGGGAAGCTAGAAAGGACTAAGGATCAACCTGGAGAAGAACAGGATCAGTGTGGAGTATTTGCAAGTTCACTGGTAAAAAAGAATGGTGCTTCTTTTAGGCTGGCCATTACTAATGTGCTAGTAGGAACTTTGTATTTGAGGTGGTTAGGAAGGATGTCTTAAGGGTTTTTTAAGGGTCAATTTAAGAATTAAATTTTAAAGCTGAAGTTCATCTAGCATATAGTTTTGGAAGGATACTTTTTGAATCAAGTAGGTATGATATGAATTTGGCCCTGTGGTTAATATAGTTCTTAGAATGGTTTCAGAAACTCTTGCTCTGGGTATACTACTAATGTAAAATTGCCTCTGGCATATAATCAGACACTGACTGAGAAATAACAAAAGCTGGGCATTTGTCTGTTTGCAGGTCTGATTTTTAATATTGTAATTGTGATACAGCTTTCAGTTCATGAGTACCTGAGTAGTCTGCTGATATGTCACCATTCCTAGAGAGCTGCATCCTAATGACCTCATGCTTTGAGAAACATATGTATGACATGAGAAACAAGTTTAACTTGCAATACATTTTACTCTTCCATGTACTGTGTCTCCTAGATTTTGTGTACATTAGCCTCATTCAATACCAGATTTTCACATGCATGATGGAATTTAAAAACCTTGCCATATAGGAGTTAACACTAAGATGACCTGTGTGTAGAGCTGTGAAACTTTTCTTTAAATTTTTTACTTTTTTAGTTTTATAATGAAACCTAACTTGCCTGCTAGATCAAAATTCACTGTGTAAATTAAGCTGGGCTAATGGGCTATAACAGAATTTCAGCTAAAACCAGGCAAATCTGACTGCATCATTTTAATTATTTAGCTTCTAGTTTATGGGGTTCATTCATCTCTCTGGAAAGTTCTTCGATTATACCAGCAGTTTTACTAAAATTCTCTTCTAATGAAGACTTGTAGCAATACAGATGTTGAAAACAAAATAACTTTGCAAATCTACCTCAACATTTGATCTCGTTAAATGTGCTGGAGTAATATGAATACACTTTACTACAGAGGTAAGACTTGGGTATTCTGGAAATGTGCTCAAGTGTCAATTTCAAAAATCTATGCTAAATTAGAAATGATCCATAGGGAACACTGGCAGAGCTCATCCTACAAGGAAAAAAATAGTATGATCGTAGGAAGAACAAAGTACCTAGTAGCTAGCCACTGGCTAGCGTATAAAGTGTGACCTCTAGGGCATTGGTCAAAAAAAGCAGTTTTTACTCTACAAAGCCCATTTGTCACATGTGAAACAAAGGTGAATTCCTTTCACATTAAATATTCATATCTTGTGTTTGAACAAATTGCCACTTCGCAAAAACCAGTCTCAGCACTGAGTCTATGGATTGAATGAATGGGGATAAAAATGCAGTAATATTTCACTTTCTGTATTTCAAGTGAAGTTTGTGGCTCATTAGTGTCCTCTATTATTAATACCCAAATGGTGTAAATTCAGTGGATAAATTCTGAATACATACTGAAATATTGAGTATCCCAGCAATTAAACATGTTAAGTCCATACCATTGACTGATGTATACTAGTGAGCATATGCAATTTTGTCTCTTCAGACGCTAGATGATAGTATAATTTGTTCTTTCCCTGTACCCTCTTGCTTTCAGGGAAAAATGGAGATATGAGGAATTTGCCATTTTTTTTAATGAAACAGCAATATATTTTCCTATGCTAATAAATTATAGCTTTCCAGTTTAGTGCTGCTTTGACCTTTTAATGTTTTAAAGCTCTAAGTTGCATAGAGTATGTATAAAACACACATAATTAACACAACAGTTTCTAAAAAGACACAGCCTGTTGCTTTTAAAAAAGCCTTAGTAATATGAAAGTTTCAGAAATCAGCAGGAACAAAATCACCATCAAAATGCCATATATTCTCTTCAGGGTGCAATATTACAATCTCTGTCATTAATTGCTACTTTATTCAAATGGGAATACTCTATTTCTTCACAAAACCCATCCCTCCTCTAGTCCCAGGAACAGCTGTATGGCCCTGAGTCATGGGGTAGTTGTTGGGTCCCACCCTGCTCCTCACCAACAGCCATATTGTATATTCCCCATGACTGGATTGGCCATGCTGTGCATCTGCTCGGACCAGCTGCTCATCCTACTGCTGCTTAGGGTGCTGGTCATCATGATAGAGGGATGCTGGGCCACATTTGAGTGAGTGACATTGCAACCTGGTGCGTGCAGTTGCAGTGCACTCTGGTTTGGCCTGGCTGCCCCTCCGTCAGGAAGAGCAGCTAGTTCCAGCAGATCTACAGCGTAGCCAGCCTGTCCACATTGGGAGTACTGCATGACTGGCTGTTCTTCATAAGGCAGCAGGGACCATGTTGTGGTTGGCAAAGGCTCAGTGGAGGAACAGGCAGGGCAGGATTAACCCAAAGTGAACATTGATTATGAAAATAGTTTGATCTTGGGTCAAGTCATTCTTTTAATCTCTTATGAAATCTGGATCCAGTAATTCTGAGACTAAAGGAGTTACTGCCCACCAAGGGTGAAATCTTCCTCCCCATAATGATCAGTGAGAATGTTCCCACTGATTTCAATAAGGCAAGGCTTTAGGGATCTTGTTTCAAGCCATAAAACTATTAATTGTATTTTGATATGTACCCTCCTAGATTTTTTTTTTTGTCTCTTGGAGATGCTCTCAGCATCCTGACAGCTAGCCCTCCTGTGATGGAGAAGGGCAGTTGAAGTTCATCACTTCAGAATCTCACGGTACTCTCTGCATAGATCACCTGCATACAGTCTGAGTGAGCCTCCCCAGCAATTATAAATGGATGAGGCTCAATAACAGGGCCAGCTCTACCACTTTTGCTGCCCCAAGCAAAAAAACAGAAAACCCTGCTGCTGCCTGGACTGCGCTGCCACAACAATGGATGAAATGTCGCCCCTTACCAAGGCCCACCCCAGGCACGTGCTTGCTCCACTGGTGCCTGGAGCCGGTCCTGCTCAATAATAACATCCTTGTTCAGTGTATCAGATGAAGACTCAACCAGACCTTTACAACAAAGAAAATCCCAGAATATGAGCTAAACAATCTCTCACAAAAACAGATTCCCAACATTAAAGTGAAATAATTAATTTGTCAATTTACCAGAATGAAGTAGGTCTCTTCATTCTGCATTTAGATATCATGGAAATAGTGTTGGCCACTGAATGCTCTGGAACACTCCTAGAGGAAACCTTGTGTACCAGTGTCCTGGCTGTTCAAGAAAATTCACTTAAGCTTTTCAGAAACAGCCTCCCTACATGAAATCTAAATATAGAATGGAAGGAGGAAGTTCCAGGAATTTCTTCCACTAGGGTTTCACCTGGAGTAGAATTTGATGTGAGAAGTTGGTATTGCTCTAATTCTTCAGCTAAGGAAATAGGCTTTTTTCAAATGATCAGTTTTGTCTGCTTTCCTACTTTTATATATTATTTATAGATAGATAGATAGATAAAAAATCAGTGCTTAAAAACACTTGGTAGAAGCAGTCACACACCCACCTGTTTTCAAGACTGACTTTTCTTGGGACCTGAATTTATTTCTTAAGTATTGGTGCAAATAAGGAGGAAGCATAAAATGTTGCCTAGCTTCTGAGCCTGTCAGTTGAATTGGTTGCCAACACTTTCAATCTGAAGAGATTTTTCCCCCCGACAACCCTGCCTTTTTTGGAAACTAGTTGTGCCAATCTGATTTTCTTCTAGTCCCTGAATAAATACTGTAATAGTGTGCCTAGAGAATTCAGAGATCATGAGGCTATCGTATAGTTAATCATTGTGTATAATCTTTGAGAGGTGATGAATCAGGATAGCCAGATTTTGGTGGAAATAGGATTTTTTTTTTAAAAAAAAGAGAGCTTTGAATTTAATACATTTTACACTCAAGAAGCATAGTCTGTATCTATCACACAAATGAGGAAACCATAAGGAATCTTTTTACAGAAGGTATGATGTATATAAGGAATTCTAGCTTACCCTTCTCCTTTATAGTATTTTTTTGTAATACCTGTCAGATGAAGCAGGAACATGTTCATACTGATGACCTCTATCTTCCCTAGAAGAGTCAGGAAGATGCACAAAGTTAGAAGGTAATATCAGTTTAGGGATAGACTTTCAAAAATGCTCAGCATCCACAATTGGGGCCAGATTTTCAAAAATGTTCCACATCCAGCAACTCCTGCTATATAAGATGGGACATATTTTCAGTGGGAACTGTTGAGTGATGAACTTTTCTGAAAAATATGGCCTTTAACTTCAGAGATTTCTCCTTCAATGTCCAGAACAAACATCGGCTGATGCCTCTCTTCAGGTATGGTAATGAGGTAAGGTGTTCACCACACATGCCTCATATAAACAGGTTCAAATTAACAATTTCTGAAGTCTTGTGAAACCTGTCCATCGACCAAAGAACAAATTAAGTGGGATTTTTTTCATTAAAATTTCTACTTAGTGTACAGTTAGTTATCACAATTACTGTTAATTTGGAACTCCACATTATAGTGGGGAGGGGAGAAATATCATGGGGAAATCAAGATAAAAGTGGGGAGAGAAGGATTCTAAGCCTTTATATAAGCAGATAATGAAGAGGGCAGTTGAAATGAGAACAAAATTTGGAGCCCAATGAAAATTTGCAGCAAGTGTCAATAAGGAATCCCTATATCACCTTTAACACATGCTTTTTCTGCATCAGGTAAGGACAACAATACTACAAGGAGAATTTTCAGTTAAGATTGTCAACCTTAAAATATTATCAATGGATCTCCTCAGGAGATTAGAGGTGCATGTTTGGTCTGTATGTTTTCACTGGCTTTTCCAATCAAGTTGTACTAAATTATTCACAATGCATTCTCAAATGAAGAAAAAAATAAGATCAATCACTAAATTCATCAGCAGCCTGGGCCTATGTATTATGGAGTTCCTTAACTACAACCTCATCAGTGACTCGACAAGGCCTAGTAAACACCCAGGAGAAAACTAGGTTCTGAGAGAGTAGCAGGAACAATAGAATGTCAAAAGTTTTTACAGCTTGTGTTGGAGATCACGTTCTACAGTATAAAACTATTGTGAAAGGATTTAACATTTCTCATTTTGCTATAGAACTTAAACAAAAGTGCAACTCTTCATGCTCTGTCTTAAACTGGAGGATGAATTTGACAAGTTCCTCTTTCTTTCTGAAACTGTCAATAAGGAGTCAGCCATATCAGCCATTTCCTAAGCTGAACATGACTGTTTTGTAAACGCTTAAAGGTTAAAAACAAAGCCAGTTCAAACATTTTTGTCTTGTCGACATTTAAATGTCTTGAAACGTTTGGATCGGGAAAGAGCAATTTCTGATGGCTTCTCCTTTCCCGAGGCACCATTTTCCAGGGATTTAGGATTTTTCCACTTGAATGGTTGAAACACAATTAAACCCCTGTTAGCTTTTTAATGTTTCTTTATATGTTGGTAGGCCTCCAAATGTAGACTGGTTTTATGGCCACTATTAGTTATAGCAACTATTAGTCATTATCATTAGTCTTTTGACTCTAGACACACAGGCAAGCAAACATTGCATCTGAGATTTGGGTGATGTGTATGTGAGGATTATGCCATGGTCATGGTCAAACCATTACCTCTTCCACTTTGATTTTGGAGCTCCTTTATGCTGATGCTTCAGTCCTTTCCTCTAGTGTAAGGAGCTAAAATGGCAGGAGGGGTGCAGGGACAATGGGAGGAGATAACAACATGATTTTTACCCCTATAAAATCAAGCTTAACTGAGTCTATTTTTGCAATTTTCAAAATGTTAACTATCCCTATTCCCTTTAACAAAATAAGTCTGACCCTATTAAATAGAAAAAGAGAGGGTGGCTGTTTTTTCTTGCTATAGTAAGATTTTAGTAGCCACCTTGTCCATTCCCACTTTCTAATAGAATAGGTACAGTTTTAGACTTATTTCAAGGTTATCTTTCCAGAATGGTGCTTGAGGAATTTTTTTTTCCATCTTAATGGGTTCAAGGGCTTAGTGGCAGATCTTTGGGTATGATAAATATTGAGTCAAACTAGTAGGAGAAACTTTATACAATGAATGAATTGCATGATCTGTGCTAACCATTTAATTTTTAGCATTTCCTCTGAATGTGGTACATAAGCATAAATATAGCATAACTGAAACTATAACTATATTTTATATATTCAGCATAACTGAATATATAAAATGGTGCAAAAACTTTATTGGTCACCTTACTGCTACACTGTACAACTTAATGTAATTTGACAATTTGAAATTTCAGAATTTATATAGGGGTGATAAATGCATTTTAAACCCCCTAAAGAATTTACTTCTAGTTTTACTAAAACAATTTAACATTTTAATTTACATTTAATGAGTAACTGAAGTTTTTTAAATTAGTCCTTTTTATAGTCTAACATAACTGTAACTATAT
>ML677351.1:378705-396165 GCA_007922305.1 Dermatemys mawii
TATATATATATATGTGTGTGTGTGTGTGTGTGTGTGTGTGTATATATATATATATATATGTGTAAATAAATTGGTATAGCAAACTTCAAATAAAATTGACTTCCCAACAGTAAGGCAATGACTTTTCTTTTTTCCAAATTTTCAGATTTGCTTTAACAACCCAAGAAATTTAGTAGATCAGCAGTGTCCAATAGAAATTTGATGCTAGTCACACTTCGGTTTTGATTTTTTTTTATTCACCACATTGTAAAAAAAGATTTAAAAACATACTACACACATTCATAGCGCCTGTCGCTATTACACACAGCACACACACATCCACTATTGTCTATGCTCTTGTCTCTTGCACTATATCCTAGCCACGTTAACAAGCTGTATATCAGAGTACACAACCTGTCTTCCAGTATTGCTGTCTTCAATACACCAACACATTGCTCATGCATTGGCTACAATTCAGTAGCCTATTAGCCATAGGTGGCTAGTGACAAACGTATTGGATACCACTGGAGTAGATAATCATTCAAGGTGCATGCATCAGAAAAGTAATGTTTTACTTAACCTATAACTAATTTATACATGTGTATATTGGTGGTGGTCAAGTATTATAAATATAAATACAATAAAATCTCTGCAGTTTGGGTGCAAATTTTATTTTATCTTGGGAATCGGATGTTTTATCTATTTCATTCATTTGTAGTGAACACTTCCTTGTAATATGGAGCAGTTTGTCAAAATTCATGTTTTTGAAAGGCTTTACAAGGTCATACAATTAACCAGCAGAAATTATTGAAAATTAATACAATTACCAGCTTTTTAAACTAACTCTTGAAATTGAACAAGATGCGAGAGGGAGGATACATGCTACCATGCCCTCGTGTAGAGCAACTTCCATGGTCTTACCACCACCAGAAGCCAGTACCTCTAAATTATGAAAAATCCATAGTGCAAACTGCAACTGACTTTGGCTAGAAGAAAGTCACCTTCGTATTGCTCTTTGCTTCTCCGCTTATGTAAACTGCAGAATGCTATAGATAGCGAACTCCAGCCGCTGGATGAGGGGAGGAAGTCTGCTGAATGGCCTCATTTGCTCTAGAGTCTGGCCACTGTTTGGCAGCTAAAACCAAAGAACCAATGAATGTTATCAGTCATTCTTATTAATGAGGACAGTGCTCTTGTGCTCATACTTACACCCACATGTTGACTCAGTTTACTTGTACATCTAGTTTCAGCTATGTTTATGCTTCTTTTGTGTTTGCTTCTGGTGAGTCATTCAAAAAACATTTGAGTTCTCACACTTTTAGATCTTCAGCCTTTCTCAAATTCCTTTAGCCAAAGGAGGGCTTATTTCTGTTACAGCAAGTACACCATCTTTTTCTAAAAGATACTGTGATTCAACCGGAAATTAATTCAGAAGTCCTATAGCCTGTTACACAGGAGGTTGGACTAGACCACAGCAGACCACTCGGGCCTAATTTCTATATCAGGGAATCTAATTTTTGTAGACTAATGCCACTGCAAAGGCCCCAAAAGGGAACATTCTAAAATACCTAATAAAAAAAAAATGGGGATCTCTTGCTAACCTGCTGCATCACCTTGATTAGATTTTTGAAGTCTGGCTTCTTCAAATCATCCTCCTGATTTTTTGGGTTGTGCTCATTCAATAAGAACAGAAGCAATATCCTGTGACTGGCTATACCTAACCCAGAGTGCTGAAATAGCATTGAATACTCACAGTGAATTGTTCAGTCAAACCATAAATGTAAAATACATTTTGTGCACAAGCCTGAGAACTAAGAGTAAATTGAACATTTTGCTTTGCTCATGGACTTCCTGTGGACAGTCTAAATCCAAGTAAATAATATGCCTTAAAGTATTTGCTCAGCTCTACTTCATTGAATTATTTTATGGAACTAGCAAATTGGTGGGTTTGAATTTTGAACCCAACTCCAGAATTGGGGCCCATTTTGCTGGATGTGACTGTACCAAGGACCATATAAAAACATGACATTCCCACAAGTATAAGACATGTGAGAGACAAGCTACATTTACTATGGATCAATATGAAGTTGTTGTACCCACTGCTGCCTTGTTTTTCACTTAATTGAAAAAAATCACCCATCCCAATATCACCAACTACTTTACAATCAAACTTGAAGGCTAAATTTTGCTCTGCCACACTTAAGACTGGGGAGGGCGTGATGGTTTTGCTGCTCCCTTAGGAGATTTCCCATAAGAGTTTGGGAGGTCCAGATTGATCCAATTTCCTAGTAGAAAGGTCTGAAAAGGAGAATAAGAGAGACCAGTTCTGTCAAGCGCATTTTACAGCAGGATTCTTCTTCCTTATTTACCCAGTCTCTCTCTCATCTTGACAAACAGATCTGATACTATACAACTGAATGGAACCATCCTTAACATTGTTGGGTCAGTCTGCAAAATATATTGATGGGATGTCTTTGATATAGAAAAGAATGAAGCTACTTCACGTCAGTGAGCTCATACTGCTGTGCACAGTCTGAAGAGCTTTAGTGAAAGGATTGTTTACTGCAACCCAAAGTTCATGTGGAAAGTAGTAAACTTGGGGCGCCTGTCCTGTAGAAAAACAGAATCCAAAGTTTTGTGCTAGAATGTGGGTGTAGCTGGCAACATCCTGAACAAATATTTTCAAGGAACAATACTGCAAATACTGTGTGAGGTGAGCAAGGCACAGTCATTAGTGCTTTGTTATCCCTTTACATCTTATTGGTCTTATTTATAACCTTCCTACAAGATGACTGCTATTATCCCAGCTTACCAGATATGAACAAAACTGAGGCAGAAAGGATAATGACTTAAATAAGGCCACTCAGGTAACTTAGTGTCAGATCCAGCATAAGATGTTCCTTGCTCTCAGTCACCAGTCTACTTACCTTGCTACTGAGCTGTTCCCTGGTGAGTACTGATCTCCTTGGCAAAGGAGCCAGTTCACATACATTTGGCTGTGTGAAGGAGCAGCAGCAGCCCAGGTGTCATCCTTACAGATGCTAGTTGGTTTGGAAACACCACAAATGTTAAGGACCTTGTTGCTGTAAGTCCTGGGTGCAAGGGGCAGTGTTGGGTGACTATAATGGTCAGTGAATGACTCAAATATTTAAAACCATTCAGGGAGAAACTCTCAACTGGAACATTAGTGGGATGCTAATGTATTTTGAAGGCTTTATCAGCAGTGGTTAGAAGTGTTTTAAAATTAATCCTGAAATATTCCATAACATCTATAGGCTTCCAAAATTAGAGGAGGCTGGCTGTGGTGAGTCCTGAAATCTGCCTCTGTTAACTGACTCCCTCTTCAGTGACTCCCTCTGTCCCTTTTCCTGAGTGGGAGGGCTGCTGTGTGAAAGTATACTGACAGCTTTTTCCATTATCTTAAACTTCTACAATCATTGCATATGTTTCCCTGTGTCTAAATATCTAATTTATACTTTAAGTCCCTGAAATGGGTAACATGTCTGTTTTATTTACTTTGTATCTGGCACTCATTACCTGACAGAACTCCTATTGACTTCCCTGGGATTTCTGCCTGAAGGGCCCTCGGACTGTAAGTTTGCTAAATTATTTAGGAACTTCTAAGATTGTCATTTTGAATAATATCCATATATTTATCATCAGGCTGTTAGAAGTGTCAGGTTTAAAAGCACTTTTATTTTAAAACTTATAAATTCTTAAGTCTACATAGGTCAAAAACCATGAATTGTTTATATAGTAACTGTTTTTGTACAATTTTCAAACCTAAGATAGTGTCACTTGTTTTGCATGGGCAGCTTTTCAAATTTTAAGCTTGAGTTGTCATCTGTAGTACAAACCCCCACGCATTTTGGCTGTAGTTAGGGCACAAATAACAGGAAGAGCCTTAGTGGAGAAGGAGGGGGAAGAAATGAATCCTAGTAGGATGTGACAATCACTCTGGAATAGACTAGGACTGTAAAGGTCATCAGTATTACTGAGAGCACATGCTGAAAGGCCCTATGCTCTCCAGCAATAGATCCCTAATACCAAAATACACACAGTGGGACAAATTCTGCACTTAGTTACTCCCATGTAACTCCATTTGTTTGAGTGGCATTTCATTGTAAAATGAGGGCAGACTTTGGTCTAGTGTCATTTTTTTTCCCTTGAGCCTTATTGAGGCTAAAATCTAGTCTACTTATTTTACCTTTGTATAGCTTGTGATGCATTTTAATGCATAATTAGTACTGGTAGTTTCTGACTTAATGTACATAGGTACTAATTTCATGGTAGTAGTCTATAAATATGTATGAATGACCTTTATTTCAGCCTCCATGTCTTTTAAATGGCTTCTTCAAACAGTTTGATGGTCAGAGTTGTAAGTACCTATAAAGGCATTTTTCTTTACCACTAACCCCTCAGTAGTTTCTATCATAGGTCACATTGATCTGCACACCACTGAATCTTCCTCTTTAGGCAGAGTATGTTGTGCTTTAGGTGGACTTTGATCTCATTTTAATTGATTTGCCTAACTCAAAGGACTGACTATTGGAGGGTTTTGCTTTGTCCCCAGAAATACACACTCTAGTTTTTTAGCAATCTTACTGTTGCTTTGGAGGTGGTCATTTGCTCAGGTCTACAACAAAGTGCTACAGTGGCACAGCCACAGTGCTGCAGGTACACTGCGGTAGTGTAGATGACAGTGATGGAAGGAATATTTCCATAGTTTAGTGAGGTGGTAGCTAGGTTGATGGAAGAATTCTAGCTGCATCTACAAACACTGTCATAGAAATGATGATCCATAAAAGAGGTAATGAATAAATATACTCAGGAAGCAAAGTTAAACAGCCTGTCACCTGGCACACGTGCCAGGAATCTTCATATTGTAAATTTGTTAGTCAATGCATTGCTAAAACTGACCTGTAAACTCAGTTATATACTGAACTAAATACAGCTCTGCCTGCCCTGTATACTTCCTGTGGGTTCTATTAAGTTACAAGGTGCATTCATGTAGAAGTAACTTTCAACTTAACTTTTTTTTAAGGCTGTTTTTTTTCCAAATTTTGCAGGGGTCATCCTTCTCACTAAGGGCTGTGGATATACTAAGTCTATTTTCCCCCTATTTGAGTTATTTGATCTTAAAGGAAAACTCAGAACAATTTTTCAAAAGTACAGCATTCATTTTGTTCATGCTCATCACTCAAACAGCTAAACCAGTGTTGCCACTAACTTGCTAGCAGAATTAATCTTTGAGTTTGCATCAAACATGTGAAATTTCAGTCTGAAAGGAAAAGGTATTTTTAAGACAGAGGTGTGAATAAAAAGGTGTTGGCTGTTTTCTATCCTGCCTCCTTCTCTAGGGAATTCACTACCCTGATGCATTTTCTCAAAAGTATACAATGTGCCCACAGGCTATAGGGCTTAGAAGGTCAAGTTCAGTTATATTCTTTGCCAGTCATCTTGACAGGTTTACATAAGGATAAGGTTCACTATTGAACTGACTCCCATTTCTTAGTCATGCTTCACTTAGTTCTTTTTATCCAATGTTTGTTCGATCTTTAAAAGATTGTAAGTTTCAGGTTAGATACTGAAACAATTTTGCTCACCATATGTTCCTCATACCACTATGAACAACATCACTTGAGGTTTTGTCTTTTTAGCTGTAGCTTAAGCAAGTAAGACAGGCAAATGTGGCAATATTTTAAAGGTCTAGTAGAAAAGAATACCAAGGATGTGGTAGAATACTATTTCATTTTGTCTGCCATTGATATGTTTAACTTATAGGTAAATATACAGAAGGCCCAGATGGAAATGGAAGAAGGAACTCTCTAACCTTTTCAATTTAAGTTTCTTGGAAATATATTGGGGAAACTCCAAAGCAACAAATTTAAGTGTATTGCATCCATCCTTCCAGTTCATGTATTCAGTGTCTTCTGTGACCTCCAGGATTAACTTGTAGCCAGTAAATGCATTCTATCCCATGCACTTCAAGAAACCTCAACTTCTGGGCTAAGTGGGGTCCTGCTCAAATGGCTTTCCTTTTGAAATGTACACAGTGATCCCAATCTAGCTCCAGTTGGAGGCAATGGGAGTTGGCTGGGACATAAAAAAGGGAATGGCCAACAGTAGTGAACAGTGCCTTCTTAATAGGAATTTAATGTTGGTAATACTTAATCCTTAACATATTCAAAGCACAGTGCAGACAAACTAGTGGATGCTCACATAAATCTATTCAATATTAAAACTTTAAAATAAAGCTAGTTCTGAATCTGGATTAAAGTATGAACTCCCCAAAATGTGGAAAATGGGTATGATATATTTTTCAATCCAAGACCAACTATTCTCAAGGCTCTGCATCACTAAATATAATTATAGACTAGTAGTTGAAGGGTGACGTGAAAGTGTACAAAGGAAAATAAAGTTGCAATATATTTGGGGAAGAAAGATGGCAGCTACTACTTAGAAGAGTAGCATTAAGATCTCCAATTTTTTTTTTAAAAAAAGCTATACTAGGAGACAATTAACAGTCTAAGCTAGTTAAAGACATAGCATGACAATGACAAACATACAGAGTTACATGCAAACAGAAATCTACAAGATGAAAGATCAATTCTTCAGTTACCTATGAACTCCAACAATATTCCCAGCCATGACATCTGTTATCAGGGAATGAGAGTGCCAAGTTTGGGGGTAACAATGGAATACAGAAAGCAATTGATAGGCAGTCTTGGTTCCCAAAATCAGAATGGTGATCGACTGGTTTAGCTCTGCCTGGTGTCAGGGTCCATAATTGGTGGCACACATAGATTGCCATGAAGCAACTTGAAATTCTCCAGTCTCCAGGAACCAGACTAACCATTCTGTTTTGGAAGGAAATGTAGATAAACTGTTCAAGATGTCAGAACATACAGAAAAACAACGCCAGAAGTGATTGCAATTTATGTATGTCAAGACTTAAAATTGTACCCCAGACCCCTCCTCCCCCCATTGAAAAGATGTTACAGGATCAGTCCACAACACCCATAAAAAATCAAATGTCATTCTCCTTTCTGCATGAACAGACTAATAGATTCTGCAATAACTGTAGTTTGCTTCCAGTCAAGCAAACATGAAGTCTGGAAAAGTGAGCATAAGTGGAACTGTGTAAAGCAAAAACAAGCCAAAGAAAACATTAACTCGTAATATCTCCAGAAGAAGACAATCTATATAAAATAACAAATAGTAAAGCAGAGTGAGAGGAACAAGAAGAAATACACATGGACAACACTGCCAAATAAACTTAAGTGACTGCTGAAAGAATCTTTTGAGTTGATACTGTAGTGTTTTACTGACTGTCAAGTTCACCTTAACAGGAAAGTATTGTTAAAAAGACACAGGAATACAAAAGAGAAGCCAATTAACATACCTGGACAATGGTGCCCAAGCCAATGAGGGTATTCAGAAGTAAATAAGATCACAAATTGGCAAGGCATCACCTGCATTCACCAGCTCAAACAAGATTTAGTCATTGAAAATTGTCAATTTAAGGTACATCTACAGTGGAATTTTAAAATAAATAAATAAATAAATAATGGCCCGGCATCTCAGCCAGAGTCCACTGATTCAGGCTGTAGGGCTATGAAATCAGTGTGCAGAACGTGGGCTCAGGCTGGAATTCATGTTCTGAGATCCTTCCTCTTTGTTGAGTGTCACAGCAGTCTCCAGCCCAGGCTGAAACATTTACATGGGGATCTTATAGATCCACAGCCTGAGCCCTGTGGACCCAAGTGTGCTGACCTGGACCATTTGTAACCCATGCCGTGGGTCTTCATGCAGTATAGAATTATCCTTCAAGACAAAACTCCCACTCAAACATTATTTCCATCTTCACATGTGGATGTGAAAATTGGAAATCCATCAAAGGTACAAATTGAAGGCTAAATGACTTCAAAAGCAGGATAATACTAGGTCATAAATGGTGTGAATTTAAGCAAATGCCTTGTCAGACTTCAATAACTATTAAACTTCAAATTTCAATCCTCTTTGGGTAATTATCTGGGACATTAAGAATGTAGCCACAGCCTCTTCCATGCCGGGCATACCAGTCAGCAATTGGAGGAACGCACAAAGCGTTAACCAAATGAATCCCTCAGTTGAACAGTAATTTAGAGAAGAAAATCGTATGGGACATAGACATATGCTAAAAGCACCCCAGCATAGACAGGGATGGCAGAGCCTTTATTTTTCCCACTGCCAAAGCAATATTTGAATCTGAATCCTTCACATACTTTCATACATCAGAAGAGTGGACCAAAGGGATCTACAGTAACTAGACGTCATCAGATGGAATTGAATTTTAAAAAGTCATCAAGTATGCCATGAAACAGTGTAAGGTAATGGTATTCCTGATGAATAAGTCATCTAAAATTAGCACTAGAAAATGTGCTCTTTAGAACAATCCTGTATTGGCACACAAGATGACAAGAGCTGATTAAATAGTAAACAACTCATTCACAATATTTTTGACCTCATGAATTATAGCAAAACACACAGTATTCGTTATAGGTTAGCATTTTGAGGGACCCCCCCCCCCCAGCTATTCATGACTATATCCACAAGTTCTGAAAATATAAACACAAATTAGTTTTGAAATGTCATTTAGTGTCTTAAAACTTCATCCCAACAGGAAGGAAAACTTGCACTGTTGCCCTAACTCAAGCAAAATGATTGTGCTTTATTAAACTGGGGGATATGTAATTTGGCCAGTCATACACAATAAGTAATGGATGACTAATACTCTAATGCCACAATTTGCCAACAAAAGCTGTATTGGAAAATTATTCATCAATGTTATTCAGTGACTGCTTAATGTATAGCAATTTATATTTCCAGCAATCCAAATCAGTTTGCAAATTTATTAATCACAAGAGGGCTAAATTCATAACCAATATCATTCATCCACCTCTAAAGTTGAGTTACTTTTATGTATCAACTATATCCAAACACTTGTTTTGTAGGCTGTTGAAGGCTGGGCTTTTGCTTTTATTTTCATTACACCATAAATACTATAGAGCAGGGTCTATCTGTCTGTTAAAATGACTGCCACAATTCTGATCCTAGTTGGGGTCTTTGGGTGATACTACAATGAAAATAATGTAAGCCTGACAGGTGGTGGGAGGGGTAGTATAGACCCTGCATGGATGAGGGGGCCAGAGGCCCTGGCAGTAGGGCTAGCCCTGTGGCCCTGTTAATCATGCACCATGGGGAATAAGGGAGGATGACTTTAAAAGGAAAGAAACTGCAGTCAGTGGAGGTGGGAAGAGGCAGGATGTCCCTAAGCAGCAGCCTAAAGGAGTGACTCCTGAAGCCATGGAGGGAACTCTTGGCAGAAGACCTTCACTCAAACCCTGGGGAGAGAACAGAGGACTTCCAGTGTAAGACAAACAGGCTGAGCCTGTCTCAGACTCAGCCAAAGTGATTTCCCCAGACCCATTACATTGCAGCTAGATTTTTGGTAGAACTGTTAACTGCACCACCTCCATGCTTTGCTGGGACCACAGAGAGTGGGCATCCCCAAATGTGTGGGGGTTTGAGACTTTATTTTGATACCCCTCTCCAGCTGAAGCGACTAAAGGCCCACAAAAGGAAGAGCTTTCAAATAGCAGGGAAGTGGAGCTTGTGTTATGTAGATAATTCAGTGGTGGTATTCCCTCCATCAAAAACTGTCAAAGCTCTGTGGCCTGGAGCTATTGAAGGTAAGAAAGTCATTTCCCTCATGTTGAACAGGGTGAAGAATGGCCATAGAGCTGTAACATCAATATAAGCTATTTTACTAACACTCCAGATGAACTTCCCTGGGGGGAAGAAGTGCTCTGCCCCAACCATCCATCAAGTAAGAGAGAGAAATATGGCTACTGATTTATTTGCATAAGGCTTCTATCCAGAATTCCTCCAGTGATACTTTGGGAGTCATAATTATGCACCAACTCATAATTGTTGGTTAGTGGAACTGAACTGGAAACAAGGGAGAAGGGGCTCCTAACTTGTGACAAGTAGTACTTTTACCCAGTGGCAAGGATTCTGTTCAAGGGTCCTATATGTTACTAGTTCCCTTCCTCTGAAAGTCCTGCAGTGTAGGGTGGTCTTAACAGTGACTGCATATAGCCTGAGGCTGCTGTGAGATAAGGGAGAGATGTCCCCTTGATAGAGTGCATAGTAGGCCCCTCTTCGTCCTGACTCTTCAAAAAACATTCTAAGACCACCTGGCTTAGCAATCAGTGGTACAGTTTGTTTAAAGCATACAATCCCACCACATTCTCCAGCTTGTGGGGGGTACAGCTTTAAGAATGTCTCAGTTCTGTAGCCAGGAAGGAAAAGTTACTACTCTCCTTCCACTCTCTGGTTTCCCTGTTATGTCTGCCTCCTTGGTTTCCTTCCTCCTGAGGCTTTTATGCAACCCCAGGCTAATTAGGCTGGCAGATGTTTCCTCTTTGCCAGTCAGGTGTGGGTTTCTCTAGACAGCTCCAATCTACTACCCTTAATTGGAGTTGGCATGACAGAGGGCTGGCTCAGGTGTTCCTTCCCAACACCCAGTCACAGGGCACAACACAATGAGAGCGCTTTATTGGAGCCACAGAGAACAGCAGCAGAACTGAGTGAACCTTGATAAGGTCCCTTCAATCTTGCTACTAAATAAAGCTGAAGTCCTGATAAATGGCTTAGGTTGTTCATCCTCAGGACAGGATCAGGCAACACTTTTCAAGGGACTGGAGACAGATGTGCCCACATGGGACTCTGGGACTATCCTACCCACTGACTCCAAACCATAAGTGGGGCTTAGCAGATAGGTGAGGGTGAAGCAAGATTTGTCTACTAGACACTCCCACCAGGTAAGGAGCAGAGTTAATGGGCTAGCACCAGAGGGTTCCTGCTTATCTTAGCTAGCACAGACATCTGGACTTGTATACTGCTTGTTAAGCCTTTATTAACAACTTAAACTTCAATTCACCTTCCCAGTCATGCCCACTACGAAATGAGACAAGTGACTTATGTCAAGCCAGGCCTACAATATGTCTATAAATTACATTAACATTAAGCTATAATATTAATGAACAAACAAGTCCTTCCTCATTGAGAGAGGTTTAAATTCAATTTGAAGGTAGGCACTATTGAATATAAAAAAGATTTGGAATAAAATAAGGATCTAAAATCAAATATTCATGGAATTACTTCAAATGCAAAGCCGGTGCAAGCACTAGATAACCTAGGTGGTCGCCTAGGGCAGATCAATTTGCAGGGTGGCATTTTGTCTCCAATGGCAGCTCCTCCCCTCTTCGACAGCGACTCCTTGTCCCCTCTTCAGATCCTCAGTGACATTTTGGCGGTGACTTCTCTTGTGGTCTTCTACTTCTGTTTCTGTCCTCGGTGGCAGGGAATATTTTTTAGCTTTGCTGCCTCGGATGGCAAAAAAGCTGATGCCGGAACTGTTGAAATGAATGGAGTAAACCAGACTCAGAACTTCATCAGTTGTGGGTGTGAGACGTCATTACTATGACTACTGTAGATACTTGTGAGATGTTGAATAAGCTTCACTATTGGCATCGACACTGATTCAGGGATAAAATCAAGAGCCTACTTCCAGGTAATTTGTCAATGACAAACCAATAAATCCAGTCTGTCTTTTGAGTATATCATATATTGGATGTATATGTTAAACCTTTAATAGATATTTATAAAAGATTTATCCTTCAGGGAAAAAATAGGCAGAACAACCCAAAACTCTTTAATGAAAATAAGACAGGAATGCCATGAAAATTATTTAAAGGATCAGAAACATCTAACTACATTAGAGTGCAAAGTGGGGGCTTACGTGATTAATGCAGTAATTCTTGTCTTCAGTATTATACAATGTAAGCTGATACTCATGCTTATAAGAAATTCATTAAAATACAAAGATAAAATAATGGAGTAATTAACAGGACTTGCTCATGTGGAAACAAGTTGCCCAACATATCACTTTGTGCAATGTATTCTGGAATCTGCAAGACACTACATAACCTAATACTCCTGACCCCTAACTTGCAACAATAATAATTAAGAAAAAATACTTACAAGTTTGTTTTCAGAATCTGAGAATACTGCATGTACCTCTAACTATTTCTTTGGGCTTCAGAAAAATTATGTAAAGTTTTAGCAAACTAGAAATGCCTATTGATTCATCAATGTCAAGACAGCATGAGGGTTATGACACAGATTAATGCAAGGAAATGTATGCAATCTAAAGAGAATCCTTTCAAATCCATGTCCAACAAGGTGCAAATTAATGTATTTTTATTTAACTGATTAAGATGATAAATTTCAGTTTTTACAATTAATTCTTGCTTTTGTTGGCTTGTACTGTACCCTTAATTTTTTTTTATTCAGCCTTTTAAAAGTGTGACTCTAATCAAATTCCAAATCTTGTCATTCTTTTTGACAGTAATATAATGAAGACAGCAGTTATATTTCCTGAGTTAAAGGATTTCTTGAAAATATTTCTGGTGAAGTAATTTCTATTTCATTTGAGGACTACATATATATTACTGCATCAAATGTCTCTCTATATAAAATTTTCATTGTTTTCTATACAGTCAACTATGTGGCAGAAGTATGGCTATGAGCACATGAAATGTATAATATAAACTTGGTGAGCTCTCTGGCTGTGAACAGATCACATACTTAATTAGATTTAGAAAGCATGGCATTATCATAAGATGTATCTTGCATATAATTCTGCACTTTTGACCTAAGGTTATTGAAGTCTGACGCTGCACCTATATTCCTCACAATCATATCCTAATAGTATCTCTATGGCATAATTCCAAAGTATCTGATGCAAGACAGGTCATGTGAGATCATTGAAAAGGTTATGGTTTACCGAATACTATTATCTTATTTGTATGTATTTTTGTATCTGAAGTTAGGAATACTGTTTATCTATTAAAAATTACACATAGGGAAGGCCCAAGAGGCAGAATGCACTCCATCTAGACCAGAGGTTCTCAGGACAAATTTTTGGTGGCTGCTTTCATACTTTTTCTGAAAATACTAAATTAGCTTTAGGAAAAACAAATAAATATGCACATCCAAATCATTGCTTATTTATTGCTAGCTGGAAAGTCTGCTGTGAAAAGTGATATAAACAAACCAACAATAATTACTTTTCACAGCAGACTTAGTCAGCCCTGCCCTGGGGAAAAATTAAGCCCTGGATGGGGGATCTCAGGGGGCTGGAGCCCGGAGCCCTGTACCCAGAGCCTGGGGCATGCCACCATGCAGCGGAAGCCTGGGGATGGAGTCTGAAGCCCCTCGTCCAGAGCCTGCCACTCTAGGGCTGAAGCCCAAATCCTGAGCCCTGGGAAGGTGGGGAACTCGCTGGCTGCCTGGTCCTCCAGCAGTTTGCCCCAGATGTCTCCTGAGGGTGGCAGGACCCCACCCTGCAGGTGGCCCCAGCAGTCAACACCAAGGCAGTGCATCTAGGAGCAACAGGGAAAGGAAAGGGCTGCTACTTTGCCCCCTCTCCCCCAGTCACAGTCCAGGAAGCTGTGGCCACAAGAAAAGCCCAGGTGACCTCATGAGGTCATGGTGGATGCATTTCAGAAATGCTGGTCTAGATGGCTAGCTGGGAAGGGACCATTCAAGTTAGTGAACTATTAGGGAGAACAAGAGATCTTAGGCTCTCAGGTGAGAAATAAGCTTCTTCTATCTGAGGATACTACAAACAGCCTTTGACTCAAGGCTGATATGATACTACAGATGCACATGACTAGGTCACCTGGTGCTGGACTCCATCTTGGGAAACCAGTGGGTGTTTTTTTTTTCTTTTTTTTCCCACTGACTGGCATAGGAACCAAGCCTTGAAACAAACAGCTTCCTGCCATATGCAAAAGCTGTATAAGGCAAGGGAGTGACATCATCACTGACTCCTGTACTTAGAGAGACTCCTGGAAACACCTGAGGAACAAAGACTGAACAGGGGAAAGTGTTGGACTCAGGCTAAACGGATCTTTTTTTTTTTAGTCTTGAATGAAATACCTGGGATTCCATGCTGTATGTTAGTGCAACTTGCCACTTAAGAGCCTGTAGCCTGGTTGCAGTGTTATTTAGGGTGAGAATTTGCTATTCATATCACTGTGGTATACTGAGCTTAGCTTGCGTGTTTTGTGTATTTGCTAGATGATCTGTTTGCTATCGCTAGATTTCAAGTGATAACTTTTGTAGTTAAAAAAACTTTTTTTTTGCTTTGTCTAAAACCTATGTGTATGTGGAAATCATAACTCAGGGCACAGAGCTGTTGTATATTTCCTATCCACACTGACAGAGGGGGGTGAATTTCATGGACTGCACTGTCCTGTACTCTATGCAGTGCAAAACCATATAATTTTGGGTTTACATTCTAGAGAGGAGGTGCATCTATAATATGACACTCTGGGGTAATATTTTAAATTTATATGTGCCCAACACCTCTCACCACTTTTTTTACAATCCACAGTGCTGCTCTTCTAACACTATGGATCCACAGAAGCCATCAACTCCAAGCCCCAAGGGCTTCATACTAGCTTCACCCACTGCATGGAGCTGGCTGGGAACTTTCTGAGGAAGATTTTTCAGGTCCAAAATGGAATTTCTGTTGAAAACAAGAGCCATCCCCAACCTTGAATTCCCTTGTGGCTAAGGCACTTATGAGGGATATCCCAGTCCAGCATGAACATGGGTCTTGCCTGATTGGGAACAGGGACTTAAACTTGGGTTTCCCACATCCATTGTGAGGGCCTTAATGACCTGACTGAAGTGTAATACAATTCATATTTCTGGTGAAAGTTTCAATTTCAACAAATAGGCATTCTGACTGAGAAAGAAATATCTAAAAGTTCCTATCAGAGTACAATAGAGAATTTATTTTCATACTATCAAAGGGACTTAGAAAAAATGTACCTTATTATTTCTCATTTCCATGATAAATGGCTATTTTAGCCAGGAATCTGTTGAGCAGTTACTTTACTATTCAAACCTTTCGGAAGAGACACTTTTTCGGATATCTTAGAATGATAAATTCCTTTTATTCCTTCTTTCTCTCGAAATGTTCGTATTTTATGAATACAGACCTTATGAGAATGGCTTTAAGCATTATAAAGCATATAAATATGAAACAGTTCACCTCATTTCTTACATGTGGCCTGTGTAGTTGTAGAGATAAATGAATATAGTTTTCCAAACAATTATTTTCTTTCACATTCAAATCACAAATCCAAATTTGTATAGTCTATTTTTCCTCCATTACCCCATTTTGCAATCTGACAATTAGCATTGTGGGTTTTTTATATGTGCAGTTGATTTTGTCTGTAGCTTGTGACAGTGCTAATCCATAGCAAATGAGTTGGTGTGTTCAATGCTACAGAATATGAGTTGTGCAATAAAAGAGCAGATGACTGAGATGTTAAAAACCACCCCTGCAGCTTAATATTTATACAAAGAAATGTAATTGTGGTCCAAGCCTGCAAACACTTATACTACTCCTGGTGTCATTGGAATACATAAAGCTCTAAAAGCACTGCTCCTTGGTGCTGTTGTGAAGGGAGACTGCTTGAGTGTATGTCAAAGGAACTGGCTTTCTGATGGCCACAGTCTGGCTCTTAATACTCATTGGTGTCAATGTCACAAAGTCAGGTCTGCGTTCAACACCTTTATTAGCTGACTGAGCACTAAAACTGACTGGGTGAGGAGACTGAACTATCTTCTCACACAGAGGTGGATCCTGTAGGATAGATGGATTCAGTGGGAGAGGAATATGCATACAAGAGTAGATTTTCATTCTCTAACATGTTATTGCAACCTTAGTCAATCATTTTCTGGTGTTAGTGGCAGTCAAGGATGCAGACAGGGACGTTGCTGACATAGGGCTTCTCAATAGTGCAATTTCTTCAGATGCAGGGAGACTGCCAAAGACTGAGGTAGCTTGTTTATTGATGATGTGACTTCCTGACCCAGAGGTCATCAGTCTTTAGGTTATGGAATGTTAGTCTTTCCTTGGGTCTCCTGCTGACCCAAAAGGCAAGACTCCTTGGCCTTAACTATGATCCTTCTAATGTGTGCTCTTACTGTGCTTTGTGGTGCTTTCCTGGAAGGCCTTTGTACAAATGAGGGAGTGAGTCCTATCTTGAAGCCATGGAACTTAGTTGAAAAGGATTTAATTAAGACATCATTAGCTAATTCTTAAGCCAGAAGGTTTTTAAAAGAAGTGCTTGATGTTTCTGCA
The DNA here is from genome assembly GCA_007922305.1 of Dermatemys mawii. Classification (NCBI taxonomy): domain Eukaryota; kingdom Metazoa; phylum Chordata; order Testudines; family Dermatemydidae; genus Dermatemys; species Dermatemys mawii. The sequence continues at coordinate 394,958 of ML677351.1, forward strand.
CCAAATAGACTGCATGTCTGCAACCCCCACACCCAGAATATCAAAAATAGAGAAGACAAGTCCCCTTGTGAGGAAACAGAGCTGTATCTTTCTGGCTGAAAAGGTCTTGAGATGGTATGCCAGCAATTTACAAAGGGTTTGTCAGAAAGCTATATTAAAATGTACTTAAAAGACTCTACCACCCAGCATTCATTAATTTATTTTTAATTTTGCTGATAGAACTTATGACAAGATCTCACAATTGTCTTGCAAATAAGACAATCTAGTCACTTCTGTTTAGGAACTGGATAATATGTCAAACAGCTTTTCTTTGGAAGTTTCCATCTTGAAAGAGTAAAGCTACTTTAAAGCTTCTAGAACAGAACCCTTTTATAACACAAAATAAGGTCTGTATTCCCATATGTACTAATTATCACACGTTTAAATTCTAAACGGGAAGAACAAAGTAGGCTAAAAATAGTTTAATCTAAGGATTAAACAAGCAAAGCTTACTTTTAGCTAAAAGCACAACAAAAATCAAAGGGTCACTGCATGGCTTTCAAAACACACAAGAAAAATGAACAAGGAACAAAAATTATGTATTGCCTTCAAAAAGATCTATCCTTCGTAAATGTATCTCATTCTTTCTTGAACCCAGTTCTATTTTTGGCCCTCATGGCATCCTATGACAATGAGTTCCACAGGTTGACTGTGCAATGTGTGAATTACTTAGGGTTTGGTTTTTTTTTAAAAAAAAAAAAACTATTGCTTATTTTCACTGGGTGACCCATTGTTCTTTGTGTCAGAGTATATAAATACTGTGTTCATTATTTTAAAGAACTCTAAGATAATGCCTTAAATCTTTTTTTTTCAAAGATGAAGAGTCCGTCTTCTTTAAAAATTTGTCCTCCTATGGAAGTTGTTCCATATCTCTAATTACTTTTGTTGCCCTTCTCTATACTTTTACAAATTCTAATATATATGTATAAAATTTGAGATGAGGTGACCAAAACTGCACATTGTATTCAAGGTGTGGGCATACCATGGGTTCATATAACGTTATGATATTTTCTGTAATTTATCCCTTTCCTAATGGTTCCTTATGTTCTGTTAGAGTTTTTGACTTCCTGCACACTGAGCAGATGTTCTCTGAGGACTATCCAAGATGACTCTGAAATCTTTTGTGAGTGTAACAGCTAATTTAGAACCAATAATATATATATATATAT
>ML677351.1:396265-456253 GCA_007922305.1 Dermatemys mawii
TACATATATATATATATGTAGTTGGGATAATTTATTATTTTTTTAAATGTGCATTTCTTTGCATTTATCAATGTTGAATTAATCTGCCATTATGTTGACCAGTCATCCAGTTCAATGGGATTCCTTTAACTTTCAGTCAGCTTTGGATTTAAATATCTAAGTAATTTTGCATTATCTGTAAACTTCTTTGCTTGATTTATGAATACGCTGAACAGCATAGGTACAGTACATATCTTTTGGGGGACCCTATGACTTACCTCTCTCCACTGAGAAAACTGACCATTTATTCCTGCCCTTTATTTCCTATATTTTACCCAATTGCTCATCCATGAAAGGACCATGCATCTTATCCCATGACTGCTTAGTTTCTTCAAGAGATTTAGGTGAGACTTGCAAAGGCTTTCTGAAAGCCCAAGTACACACACATCCACAGGATCACTCTTGTCTACATGGTGGTTGTCCCACTTAAATAATTCTAATAGACTGGGGATGCATGATTTCTTTTTACAGAAAGCAGTGTTGACTCATCCCCAACATATTGTGTTCCTCTGTGTCTGATAATTCTGTTCTTTAGTAAAGTCTTGACCATTTGCCTGGTGCTGAAGTTAGGTTTACTGACCTGTAATTATGGAGATAGCCTTTGGAATCTCTTTGATTTTTGTTAATCATTTTTGTTAGTTTGTTACTTTAGCTATCCTCAAGTCTTCTGGTAGAGAGGCTGATTTAAGCAAAAGGTTACAAACCACACTTAGTAGTTCTGCAATTTTATATTTGAGTTCCTTCAGAACTCTTGGTCTTGGTGACTTATTACTATTTAAATTACCAGTTTGTTCCAAAACCTCTTTGGCACTTCAATCTGGGAGAGTTCCTCAGATGTCAGCTAAAAGAATGGCTCTGTGTAGGGGGATCTCCCACATACTCTGCAATGAAGACAGATGCAAAGAATTAATTTAGCTTCTCCATAATGGCCTTGCAGGGTTCTGCCCCATTGTCTGCAACTGGAATGGAGTGTAGTGCAGGGATCAACAACCTTGGCACAGGGGACTGCAGGGTAAGCACCCTTAGTGGGCCCTGCCACTTTGTTTACCTGGCGGTTCGCTGATCGGGCTCCCACTGGCTGCGGTTCACTGTCCTGATCCAATGGGGGCTGCGGGAAGCAGCACCAGGGGGTTGGGAGTTCAGAATCCTGTGTTCTATCTTCTACTTTTGCAGGGGAGTGGGATGTAATGGGTTAAAGCAGTCAGAATTGCTAGTGCAAAGTGGTCAGCTTAGGGCAGGGATGGGCAATGTTGGCACGCGGGACTGCAGGGTAAGCACCCTTAGCTGGCCACGCTGCTTTATTTACCTGGTGTTTCACCAACCGTGGCTCCCACTGGCCACAGTTCACTGTCCCGGTCCAATGGGGACTGTGGGAAGTGGCGCAGTGCTGTGGCCAATGGGAGTCGCGGTCGGCAAAATGGCAGGTAAACAAAGCAGCGGGGCCCACTAAGGGTGTTTACCCTGCAGTCCCACATGCCAACGTTGCTGATTCCTGGCTTAGGGGGAATCTAACAGAGAGAGCAAGTGGGAGGCTGAGCCAGAGACTGAATGAGAATCAGAGTCTTATGGAAGCAGGCTACAATTTGGTTCCCCAGAGAGGGGGGACACTGAGGCTAAATCACATCTGCCTAGAGGTTTAAAGGGAATGCCATGTGAGAATATACTTTTTTTGTTTCAAATCACTTCTATGAATGGCATGTACCTCTGGGGCAAAATGTATCATACTTTTTCTTGGAAAAGCTGTTTGTTACATACTATCACTGTCCACTAGCTCCTACAAGAGAACTCTTGTAGGTACCATATCCATTGGGCCTGACAGGTATCATGACTGGCTATGGAAGGGTGCAATTCAGAGACCCCGTCAGGGAATTGTTCGGCTATGGGATCTTGGTTAAGGGAGAAGTAGAGATATGGACCTGTCACTTGAAAGGGTTGCACTTGTGGGACTGGAAAAGGAGTCTCAGAAGAGGAAGCCTGCCCAGAGATAGTGACACACATCTTGTCATAGGTTCTTTGGGGAAGGGATTGTGTTTGTGTTGGTACAGCTCCTAGCATTATGGGGACCTGGCCCATGACCGGGATGCTGCTACAATATAAATACTACATAAACCTACAAATACTGATGGTTCGATCATTAGAGTACCTGGGACATAGCCATCACTCAGAAAAACAAGAATAGCAAATCAAAGATAAATAAACATGAATTTGTCCCGATTGTATGAGTGACTCTCATTGGTTAATTTAACAGCTGATCCAAAGCCTACTAAAGTCAATAGACTGCCCTAGATATCAGTGGGATATGAAAGAGACTCACAGAGAATTGAGAGCCAGTTTCAAAAGTGGTTTTCTAAACAAGTCTAACACTTATTTTCACAAGGTATTAGAATCCATTTATTTGTATACTTTTCAAGAATAATTACCACACATGAAAATATTCAGATCCTGATTTTATATGCACATTAGCTTGTACTAGTCAATGCTTGTCAACTCCATTCTCCTTAAAGTGGAGGTGTATGCAGAGTGTTTCTCAGAGAGTGAGATTAAGGGATTTGCCACTTGTTTTTGTGTTTAAAAGTTGTAGGACATATGGAATAAATACTGCCATGAGCACTTCACAGTGATTGATTGGTAATACAGTGGCTGTTTAATATGTTCTCCTTTTAAACCCAGTGTACATTTACTTCGAATGTTTTGCTGTCAGTTTCTGATTTGTGTTCTGTTATGGCTAGAAGCAGAACTTTATGGTCATTAGCAAAACCAGAATGAGTGTAGCCTGTTATCGCACTCAGACAGTGGATATGACATAAGTAAAGCAAGTATTAGAAGTATGGACTGCCAACAGAGGACAAGGTTGATATGCCTTTTTGCAGCCAAGGAAAATTAAAGCTGGGTAAGCAGGAATTGAAAACACAAAGTTGGCAGTGATGATTTCAAATGTTTAGCAGAAGTGAATTTGTTTCTTTGAATGTTTTCTGTGTATAGGAGAGCAAACAGCTTTGCACTACTGAGCCGGTGAGAGGATGAAAATTGAAAGGATAGAAGCTCTGAGCTGTAGGTTGTGTCAGAGTCCAAAATGAATGAGAATGGAAAGGATTTGCCTTCAAGGTACCATTTTCACTACCTTAAAAATGCAATGTAGTCCAGACTTCAATATATACACAAAAAATACCTCAAGTACCTGTAAGGAGTGAATTTAATTCTTCAACTCTCCCACACCAAGTTTAGCAGGCCTGTGTGTATATTACAATAGTGTGCATCTGGTATCCACTGATTGATAACCTACCCAAAATTCAAGTTTAAAACTCAGTTATGGAAAGTCACAGACAACACACTATGTAGTATGAAAAGACTTAAAATTTTAGCAGCTACTGAATGCTCTTCTAATTTTTATATTTTAGATATTTTTATACGGTTAAATAGTATGAATGATACCTTGTTCAGCTGATACCAGTAAGGTGGTATCTCACGTCCTGTCCTCTAATTCTGGGGGCTTTCAATGCTGTTGTGCCTCACAGCCCTGATCCCAACAGCCAACGTGCAAGCGCTCAGGTCACATATTATCTTCCACTGCCTGTTTTATGTATACATTTTTATTTTTGCAGAGTGATCCCAACATCTTCTAAGCCCTGAGTTTCCCCAGAAGCTCACAGAATCTATTAAGTTTGTGAGTCTTTAAAGAGTCAGTACACTACAGCTTAATTAACTTAACTGGGGTGTAAACATTCTTCCCTTCAAACTCAAGACTGAATTGGTTTGAAGTAAAAATATAACAAGTTTACTAAAGGAAAAAGTTGTAGGCTTAAGTGATACCAAATATAAGGAGTAAAGATAGATAGCTATAGCAAACAAAAGTAAATATATGCTTCTAAGACTAGAACCTGCTTTCATAAATTAGTCTTTTGTTCAAAAAATTAGTTTTCACCAACTCTCTTTTCCAGCATATTTGACCAGATACTCTGGCCAGGACCAGCACATGGGATGCAAAGTGCTGGGCTTCTTTGACTTCTCAGGTTAAGGATAACTTCAGGGTTTTTTCCTACGTTCTTTGTAGTCCAGTAAGCCTTTGAAATGTATCCTCAGATAAAGTTCCTTTCCCCTGCTGGGTGTCAATGCCATTCTGTCTCTCTCCCCACCCCAGGTAATTTTTGAAATGCAAGTAATCTCTTGCTGCAACCTCCCATGCAAATTTAGTCACACCTGGTTTGGAGATATTGATCTCTTTGTTTTGTCTGGAAAAGCCTGTTTATCTACTCCCCCAGCATGCCTGGTTTAAACAAATGTTGTTCACATTTCCACCATATATCTCTAAAATCCTTTGTAGGTTTACTGTACATATATCACATAAGGATATTAATGATCAATTAGTTAGTTTTCCAATTATATATTTACCCCAAAGGTGGCATATCAGGACAACAGTGTGCCAGTTGGCACCGGAGAACTCTTAGGATCACAGGTCCCAGCCAAATGTAAAGCTCCATTGTGCTAGGTGCTATGCAAACATATAGCAAGAGACAGCCACTGCCCCATAGTCTACAATACATCACATCACTTATTTAAACTTGTCTTTAAATTGTGTTATTTGAGCTATTTCTTTTGAAGGGTTTTGAAGATGCCCAGTCTGGGAATTCAAAAAGCTTAGGTGCCCAAAATCAGAAGCTGGATTATCAGAACTCCTGCTCCACACACTCTGAGATCTGAATATTTTCCCTAATTCCAGAGCATTCATAACAAAGTACTTACATTCTCTTCAGCACATGCAAACAGTCTCCCTTTTCAAATCCACTGGTACATAATTTAGACAGTGGCACAAAACTCCTATGAGATTCTGGCAGTATACTGTGAAGTTCTCTCTTTTATATTACAAATGATTCCAGTCACTAATACCACAGTCTTTTACTCAGAAAGCTATCAGAAATGTTGTTGCATCTGAGCTTGGTGAAGCACACACAATTTGTAAGCTGTACTTAGCACAGCCACATATAATTGAAATCAGATGACAATAAGAGTGAGAAGTATTGGAAAATGCCTCTCTGGATCATGCACACTTCTAGCTTTAGCCTGGTACGAGATAAAGCAATCCCACAATGTAGACATATTTAACCTTGGTCATACTTACAACCTTGTGGAGGCTATTAGAAACAAAGATTGAAGAAACAGTCAGTGGAGCATACCAAGGGCAGAAATGAAATTTTGGGTTGCTGCCGCCTCAATCACTCCCAGTGTCCCACTTGTGAACATTTAAGCATCAGGCTTTATATCCCCTTTGTCTTACCTTTACATATCCCTGACCATATTTATGTAGGGCTCGGCCAGTATTCCATATGTGGCTTTCTGGGTACCCACAGTCGGGGGTTCAGATTGCTGACATAAGCAATTTGCATCAATACAATGTTAAAATAATTCTTGATGTTTCCAATATGCTGATGGATTAACCTTATAGTTACACATACTAAAAATTCCTCCCAAAATCATTATTTCATGCTTCTGTGGTGTACTTGTTTATCACAAGCTAAATATTGCTAAATCTTATAACATTAGGACTTAGTCATTTTAATTGCTTTGCTAGTTAGCCTAGCTATCAAACCATCAGGCCAAATAGGGTTCAGCTTCTTGCCAAGCCTACTGTTCTTGCTGTATAGATTCTTAGGGTTTCCTATTTTCATGTCTTGCATCACAGCTCTAATAGCTTTTATTTTCCAACCTTAAAGCATTTTAATGTGTTAGCACATGATACATAATTTTGTACCCTAAAACCCAGTCAGAGGTTATAGGTCAACAGTGTCTTTCAAATTAGCTGTATCAAAAATTGGAAAATTAAATAAAAGTGAAAAAAACATAAGGAAGAGGAAAATAAGATTTCTCTTGTCAAGGAGTGGAGACAGATGCCATGAAGCCTGTTCCTAAGTCAATGTTAAATTATGTCAAGGGACTTAAGAGTTTGGTACTAGAAGGGAGGGGAAAGAAATGAGGGAAACAAAGGACTAAATTTTGTTTTGTTCCATTACTGGAATAACCTCATTGATGTCACTATATCTGTTCTATATTTTATCAATGTACTTAGAAGCAGAATTTGGCGCATTATATATTTTGGACTTATCCTGACCATAGTTTTACAAATGAAGTTACTACACACTTGAACGTAACAAAAATTAAATCTTGCTATGAACCAAATTCATTAATTTGTATTTAATTTCTAAAAACAGTGCATATGAAAAATTAAACCACTAGTTTCCAGGGAGATTGTTATTCAGCTAATTTATAAAGACAAATTGCTTTATAATCTGTAGAACAAAATAAATTGCTCCAGGAGGAATAGCTTTCAGAAACCTTACATGTCAGATTCTTTTTTTTTAATCTCTCCCTCTGAACTCTGATATATACTGGAAAAGTTCCTTGACCAGATCAGGGGAAAATGGCCAAATAAGCATTTGTTCCATAAAAAATCAAGGCCTTTCAAACTAGAGATAAGGATAATGCTCACAAACATCACCCTACCTCACATCACAATAAATTGTTTCCTTCATAATTAAAGTATCCTAGTAATGAATTTTGTTCTATTTTGGGAAGAATGTATTAGCCAATGGGGAACTAAGTACATTGCAATCAAATCTCCCTTTATAAAGGCATGTGGTGTAATTAGTACACTTCATTGGTTGGGAATTGCTTTACAGATCATAGGGTAGCTATGTTTAAAATTTTAATTAGGTAAATCTGCCCACAGCATGGCTCTTCCAGTTTAAATTTAGATTAGATTCTAATGTTTGTTTATATGGGGTGAGAGGGAGGAGGAAGAAGAGGAGGGAAAGTACAATGCTTCTAAGAGGGGTGGTGAGGAAACACACACAAAACTTGACTGAGGTAAATAATGGTAAATTACTACTTTACTTGATGCTGATTTTTTTCCCCCATTTCTTAATATTCCAAACATTTATTTTGCCAGAACTGACATCTTGTTTGCACCTAACTGAAACATTAAATTTTCCCAGTGAGTGACAGGTGTGTTAAATTTAAACCACATGCTAATAAATGACACAATAAATAATTCTTAGTGTTAGAAGCAGGTATTTTCCCTATACAGTTATTCTCAAAACAAGACTCACCTACAGGAAAACAGCAGATTTGCAAAGGAGAAAATAATGGAGATGAATGGAAAAGTGTGTGGATAGGTAAATGTTAAACACAAAGCTCATGTATAGGCTTTTTCTGGTGTAAGGGTGAGTGACATCTCTGCTACTACGTACATACACTCCTATGAAAATACAGATCATAATCTTAGATTTAATGGGCCCATATCTGTCCTCCAATCTGCATTTACAACTTCCATTGCTTTCATGGGAGATGGAGAAGATGAATCACAGGTATAAACAGCAGGATTTTTCCCAATGCAGAGATATACTCCACCAAAAGTACAGACAGATGTCTAAATGCCTTTGAAAGCAAATGCCTTGGGAAAACAGCAGTTATTAAATTGAATGAATTTATAACCAATACCAAGATTCACCAGACTCCTCTCCAGAAAAGAAAATTAAATATCTGGTCCACATGTTCAGAATGAAGCTAGAGTGACTCCCCTGCCAGGAGAGCCAATGGGCAACTGAAGAAACAGGGAAAAGGGACTGGCCAAAGGAATCCCTCTGTCAGACAGCACTTCAAAAGGGAAAACTTAAGAGTTTCAATAATGCAGAGGTCATTCAAAGGGCAGCCCAAGAGCGACAGGAATGACAGAGTCTTGTTCATCCCCTAAATGACACCTGATGGCACAGGAAGACATCAAATTTAGACAGACGTATCCCTATAGTAAGTAACATGGCTGATTTATAAGAAAGTTTACAAAGCAAGTAGGAGTGGTACTGATGAGCTAAATGATCCCCGAGGACAACAGGAACAATTTACAGTTATGCACGAGAGGCATGCACACTAATGCTATTTATATTTTGTGAACAGGGCTTTGAAAAATGTAGTCTGTAATGACTGTGCACAAGAACAGTGTCATAGCAAACAGTCACAGACATGAGGAAGACAGGAAAACGTAAAGGCTTAATATTGTCTATTAAGATCTGTCCTTGTAAGTCAATGATATACAAATTTATATGCAAAATATTAAAAACGTAGCTTTGTTCACACTCTTCAAAAATATTCCAATAAATAATCCTGTAGAGATCTTCAGCTAACACCTGTCATGCTAGTTGACCTAGTAGACAGGAGAAGCCTGTGGAGAGGCAGAGCACACAGCTAACTCCAGGCAGTAGGAGGTATATGAGAGGAGAGGAAGACTTCAGGAAAGGGTGGCAAGTCATGGGAGAAGAGTGTTTTCTATAAAAGCTGGTGCACAGCCAGTAGGTCTGGGAGTAGAGGAAGAGGTGCTGGGTAACAGCGTGCTGGTTGAGGCTATAGAGCAGGGGTCTCAAACTCAAATGACCTTGAGGGCCACATGAGGACTAGTTCATTGGCCCGAGGGCCACATCACTGACACGCCCCCCTCACTGCCCCGGCCCTGCCCTCACCCCACCCCTTCCATGAGGTCCCACCCCTACCCCCCTTCCTCCCCTGAGCACGCAGCTCTCCACTCCTCCCCCGTCCCTCCTGGAAAGTGCTAAGCACCTGGAGGTAGGCAGGGAGGAGGCGGGGGGTGCGGGGAGCTTGGCGGCTGCAGGAAATTAAGTGGGGGGAGAGAAGGGGCAAGGGGACCTTGGCTGGCCACAGAAAATAACCCCACGGGTCACGTGTTTGAGATCCCTGCCTTAGGTGAACTACTCCATCACCTAACAAATCTGAGCCTCATACTTAGCCTCAGTGTTACACATAACGTGCATTAAGGACACCCGAAAATACTCTTATATTTTCTTATACTACTCTTATATAAAATATTTTTCATGATGCATCAAGTCGTAGTGCTGACGCACGTTATACTCCTTGGCAACAGCAATCATTTGCTGACAAATAAGGCATTGAATTTTATCTTTTACCTCTGTGAAAAAATATAAATTCTCCCATTTGTCTTAGAAAACTCTCTTTTCTTCCATGAATGTTCTTTTTTTTGATGAAGTCATTTCCAAGCAGTTTTAATAAAATACAATCACTTAATAATGCACCTACCTCAAAGGATCAAACAGGAACTTAGATTTACTTCTATTACAGCACCCTCCTGGACTGGGCTGCACTCACACTCCACTCTTGCACCACTTCTTCCAACCCCTTCCCTGTCCCCTTCAAACCCCTTCCACAAAGTTCCCACCCCAACTCTGCCCCCTCTCCTCCCCTAGTTCAACCCCTTCATCAAAGTTCTCACCCCAACTCCGCCCCCCCGCCCCTAGTCCAACCCCTTTCCTAAATACCCACCCCTTTCTCCCCCTCCTCCCCTGTGCATGAGGCTTCCCGCTCCTGGCCCCTCCCTCCCAGAAATCGCTAAGCCACCGGAGAACTGCCTGGTGGTAAGCGGAGCAGCAGGAAGCAGCGCACGAGTGAGAAGCGCATGGGGGAGCAGGGGAGGCCGGGGGCGCGGGGAGCTTGGGGAGAGGGCGAGGGGGCCGTGGGGAGCTTGGCGTGGGGGGCAGAGGAAGCATCGCGGGCCGCAGGGAAGGGCCACATGTTTGAGAATCCTGCTACAGAGGCAAAAGGCCTGCTTGTTTAGACTGGATGTGGGTTCTTCCTATACTGCTATGCTGTGTGAAGGTGTACACCTATACCTGTGACCAAGGAACCATGGCAAAGGAATTGATTAGGACCCAGGAAGATTAGAAATGAGCCCAAAAGTGGATTGAGTGGAAGAAAATGGACTCTTGGAGAGAAAGGGCTGTGCCTGACATGAGGCAGTTATTGTCTGATTAGACTTGTTGTGACTTGAATGGAGTGCTAAGACATCTTGAATGCTGCTGGTAGATTGGAAGGGGGAGAAGTTCAGATGTCACAGAGGGAAACTGAGGCAGTAGATGTATCTTACATTTAACAAGGTAGGTCCCTGCTACATATCCACTGAGGGTCAAAGACTCACTGATGTATACTGAGGGCAGACTTTAATGAACTCTCCCAGAAACAGATGAAGATCCAAAAAGACTTAATATTCTAGTAATCTTTTTACTTATTTGTATTGCAGTATCTCATAAATGCCCCCAATCAAGATTACAGCCTCATAGCTCTCAACACTGTACATGACCATAATAGTTCTTGATCCAAAGTACTTACTATCAAAATAGCCAAAGGACTGGAGTAAAGTATTATCTGTATTTAAAATATGGATTTAAGTGACATGCCCAAAGTTACAAAAGAAGTCTATGGCACGCTGGAAATTGAATCCAGAACTCCTAAGTCCCAGGGTGTATTAAGGCAATGTCCAAAAGTAGTCAGGATCCCAATATGTTAAGCTTTATGTGAGTTTGTAATCCCTGCCTTAAAGTTCATAGCTTAGGTCAAACTAATCCAAAGAGGGGGAAATAAACATACATTACAAGTCTAATACTGTATTTCTACTGAACCCTAGAAACTATTCAAGAGATCAGAAACCATGGAATTCATATTTTTAGGATTCTTTATCTCTCAATTTCTCTAGGCCTCTCCCTTTGACATATTGTATCCCAGGTTAGCTCCTAGTGTCATACTTCTCTCACTCTGGTGGTTGTTCATACCCTCAGCTATTCCATTTTCATATATTAAAATCCTTATTGTCAGGTATGAGAGCATTTCTTACAGTGCTTATGGTACAGCCTCCCTTCCCTGTCCCTAAACCTATTGTATCTTCCAACTTTATTCAGCACTGCATGGACCTGTTCAAACTTACATGAGTGAAAACATCAAAAAGTGCATATAAAATTGTGCCATCCCTACACCAGGCCCTCGTTTCTGAACTGTATTAATGTGTGAATCTTCATTATCCCTATAATGTGACTTTTCCAAACCATGTCCATATTCCCTTTTCTCCACCAGAGGATGACTCCGGCTTTTCTTGCTGAAGAACTGTTCACTTCTGGTTAAGGTTTCACTGTCATGACTTAATGTTTGGACACTATTATCTGTACTGATATTAGTGGTACTTAAATTTGAATGATCAAGAAAGTAATCTGAATCAAACATGATTTCTCAGCAGACACTATCCATCCTTCTGAACATCACTGGACATAAGAAGGATCTCTGAGATTATGGAAGCAATGTACATTGAAGAGACATAAATGCCATCTTCTGGAGATTCTGTGCTATATCCTTGAGTTGCAGTCAATGGGAACTTGGTCAAGTTCTTTAACCTTTCTGTGTCACAGGTTGTATGTTTGTAAAAAGAGTATAATTCCTCCTTAAAGTTTAATTTGGTAGGCACTTTGAATGAAAACACTATATTCATTGAAAAGAGTATTTTCAGGTGTCCTTAATGCAGGTTATGTGCTAATAATGTCATTCAGATTCTTACAATCCAGAATGAGGTGTGTATGTATGATGCTGAAACTTTGGTCCTTAGTTTCATGAATAATGTACCTACCAACACAAGGATGTCTGCACAATTAACTCTTTAAAATACAGACAAACCATCTAGGACCAACAGTGTTTATATAACAGACATCCTAATACACCAACCGGGGATCGACTGAAGATACGCAACTTCAGCTACATTATTCACGTAGCTGAAGTCGGCGTATCTTTGGCTGACTTACCTGCCATCCTCATGGTGGCAGCAGTTGGCGGCGCACTCCCCCATCAAGTCCAGCTTGTGCCTTGCAGCAAGTTCCTTGGAACTTTCCAAGGAGTTCTGGAGTCAATGGCGGGGGGGCGCTGGCAATCGATCTATTGCGTCTTAACAATAAAATCCCTTCCGACTACATACCCACACGCAGATACTACAACATGCCCCCAAGAGAGATCCCATAGAAACAGGTAAGCTTTGAAAAGTCCTCTGAAAGCCAAAAAAAATTCAGCTGTCACACTGAGACAGGACTTGGTTCCAAAGCCAATGTTGACCTGCCCATATTTAGATCTGGGAACAATTGGCTGACCTCACCAAAGCAGTATTCCACATGTAGAAAGGAGTTCTTGTAGGCCCAGCTAAGACCATAACCAATTAGAGCTTAAATTAACTCATACCTGGAATTGCATCCAGAAACTGATGGACTACAGTCTGCACCAGCTTCCAATTAAAGTTCTCTCTGCAGAAAAACGCCACTAAGCCCTTTCCTATATGGGCAAGTTTACCAGGTATACTAATAGTTACACCAGTATAACTCCCCATGTAGACATGCTTATTCTGGTATAAGAGGGACTGTTAGTGATATAAGATAAATAACAGCAACAAAACACTCATGTACAAGTTATATTGGTATCTATGTTTTTAATTCTTACCTTATTTATTTGATTTTTTAAAAGAAAGAATGAGAGATTGGAGGGGGGAAATATTGTGTAGAAAAAGGGCACAATTTTCAAAAGACCCATTTTCAAAACTTACTGAGGCACTTCGGAGTCTAACATTTGAAAATGGGATGAAGGTTACTAAATCACTTCATTGTTCTTGAAAAGTTTACCCATGGCCTAAGTGGGGTGCCACATTCTATGCTAGCTAGCTTGCAAGTATCATTTTTGTATAGTCCTAAACAAAGACCACTGCAATAATTCAACCTGAATGTGACAGATGCATAGATAGAAATGGCAACAGTTGTCTAGCCACGTGTAGATAGAATTGGCAGTGTGTTTTATTCTATCAGGGTATGCAGAAGTAGCTGAAGGTCCAATAAGACCTCCAAATGATGACCCTGAATAACAAGAGAGGTGAAAACATTCAGGTGAGGAAGTTGATATATTCCCTGTTTCCTCAATTTCTCTCCCTTCCCCCAACCCACCAACATGTATACATGTTGTTTGAGTTCAGCCTTCAGGAGATCTCTCATTCATAAACCACTCTTGGTCAATCACTGGTTAAATTGTACAGCTGATCAATCAATATACAGTGAAGCAGAAAAATATCACTGCGTGTCATTCACAAACCCACAGAGTCTCTTAATAGTCCCATATACATTTTCAAAGATGGAGTTGGCTGATAATCCCATCTGGGCACCCCACCTGAGATTTCTTGGGATGGAGGAACAATATCCCAAGAACATCTTTTGAGTCTTATCCAAAAGAAAATAATGAAGTCACTTAAGAACAACTACCCCTATCAAATACACTGACAAATCCTCATGGTTGGTTGTTCCTGGAAATATTTTCATTTATTAGCTGGAAGTATGTTCCCAGCTAACAAACATACCCGTTTTGAAACAGGAGCTGACTAACTTTTCTAAAATGGTGCAATAATATAGGGGAGGAGGGTTACAGCAAGGTGGTCTTGGTGATGGTGGCAGCAATCTTTGAAGGTTGGCATCATTAGTAGGGTATACTTATGGTTGTCGTTTGGTGTTTGTAGTGGATGGTGGTGGTTGAAGTGGTAATGTGTCTCTGGATGAGTATGTATGGACAGATACCTTCATATCACTGTTTTTATGGTTTTGTATTGAGTACTCTTTGTGTGAGTAGATGAGTCTTAAATAATACAGAGCATAGGGTTAGTGTATTAATACTAATGAAAATCGGATTTATTATCCCATGAATGCTTCTGTTACTAGTAATGGAGTTAATCATGTGCTTCAGATGCCTCAAAGGTATCCTATAACTTTTACCTGACTTCAGTAGCTATAAACAATGGGGTAGGTTAAAGAGAAATTCTAAATATATCATTAGTCATAACTTCATCTGAGACAGAAGTTGCTTTTCTGAAAAATGTAATTTTATGGTTTAGTATGTCATCTTTGCTGATTTTTATTTTCACACACAATCTGTTCCTGTAATAAGGAACCTGATTGTTTGTCAGCTATTTTTCTATGTGATTTATTTTTGAATTAGTTCTACCTCAAAACCCCCATGTTTACATCAATCACTTTATTCCTGACTACTCTCAAGAAGCTTCTAATCATGTGGAGGTGCTTTTTCACAAGTAATAGACCAAGCTTGACTCATCTGTATGAGAAACTATAGTTATACGCCCTAAATCTGAATTGCTATTGTCTGAGCAATTCATATTTAGAATAGGGATAACCCACCTGTTATCCCCTTCAGCCCTGAACTCTTTAAAGGCAACCTCAATTTCTCATTCTCACTTTCACTTAGCACATACAGTGTATTGCTTAGAACCCCAGTTCCATGGACAGTATTATAACTTTTTTCCTCACATTCAATGTTTTTGTGCAATGACAATGTTTTCATGCATATTTCATGGTTCTTCAAAATATGAAACTCTTATGAGTAACTGCTAACAGCATTTTCTTTATTTCCCCAGTGAAGTCATCTTTACAGATCTGTAATAACTCCTCTCCTCTTGATTCCTCCTGCAGTAGGCTACCTGTTGAAGTTCTCTCCACTCATATGATACATCTCATATCATTAGTGGACCAGCAAAATCTTTTCCAAGAACTTTTTCTTATCTCTTTACTATTTTTTCTCCCTTTACTCTTTTATTTAGAATTTGTTGTAATTTAACCTCATCAGCTTCTATGATTACTAACTAACCGTTTACATTGGAATATCCATCAAGACTTTTGAGCATCAAATTTTCTGTTAAACCTCTCTCCTCCTGGATGTGAAACCAGACTTCATTTGATAATAAAGTATAGAATTTCTTCAGATCTCCAAGTTACAGTTAGTTGTCTTCCCTCCCTCCCATTTGTTTTCCTCATTAGGAACCATGGCCTTTTAGCTAGCAATTGAACTGTAACATACATAGAGCATGGTAGGTATTTAAATTTAGAAAACACAATAATATGAACTCTGTACATGAAGGTAATTATTTGGATGGGGAAAATTTCATAGGCTGAAGCAATGTTCATAAAGAACTCAAACACCTCCTTAATGAGTCTCAATTCCTTCCTGAATCCTCTCTGAGACAGTCAATATGAATAGATGAACCTTGCAACATGTCTTTAGGAGGTCTTTGAGATCAGTGTAGTGAAGCCAGGACTCAACCATAGTCTGATAGACTACTGAGTTGATCTTTAAAACTCCAGTTGTTTATATTGAATAGGAAATTTTCTTGCATGAACAGCGGTATCTCATGCAGACTCTAAGCTTTCACGTGTGAACCTTTCAAGCTCTCATGGTTGCAAAGTTAATCTTGGAAACTTAAGCTGATGGTAACTGACAAAAAGCTGTTTTTCTATGTTTGCAACCAGTTCTGGTACCTCTCTGATGCTCAGAACATTGACAATATATAGCACTCTGGAAACTGATCTGATATTTCTATTTTTTCATTGCTGCTATTTAGAATGTTGTGGGCACTCTTAAACTATCAGGTTAGTTTCTCTCCTACAGTTTGTGGGTGTATTTGTGTATATATAATATATTATTTACACACACACACACACACACATTCCAGGATTGTCAGTCTATATATCGCTCTGAAACCTAGAATGTCTGTAGAGTCAGCGTGAAACAATGGAAATATCTATAAGTGTGGTTGAGATGCTGAACAGAAAAAGTTATTACCAGATTAAATAATTACAGGGGTGATTACAGTCTATAGTCTATAATAATAAGTCTATAGTCTGTTATTGTCCAATTTGCAAGTTTTCAACCATTATGCCTTACAGATTACATCCATGTGAAAGCAAGACAGATATCCATGCCATACCAACAGTTCTAGACTATTGTGATACCAGAGGTAACTCAACTAATCCCTACCCTTACCCTATAGCTAACTTAAATACAACCATTTCATTGATTGTATGAGAGACACTGCACAGATGGAGGATTACTTAGTTCAGCTGCCATATTTCTTCAAAACCACACACACAACCTAACCAGCATACATAAACGCAAACACATACAGCCTCTCACTACATCACATATCTCATTTGCCACCTGCAGAAATGAACACAAATCTCCCAGCACAACACAAACAGTACACACAATAACCTAAAATATCACTTTGAAACCTAGAATGTGTGTTGATTCAATGTGAAGCAATGGAAACATCTACAAGCATGTTTCAGAACTTTGTGTTGAGAGCTATTTGTAGCTTGATTTATACACACAGGAAAGCCTGTGCAGTTGTTTGTAGTGAGCAACAAGCAACCATTAGGGAGGAAATGGATTCAACACTGGACATCTCAGAAATAAGAATAGCAGACATGCTAAGTGGTTCTGAAGAGGGAACAAAACAACATTTTATTTACCAAATGTGAAAGTGGAAAGCAAACTGAGCACATGGGGATGAGGGTCCTGCTTCACAAAGGGACATAGGCATTTAAGTGCTGAATGCCTCAATGCCTAACTTTTTTGACAAATCACAGGAGCAAAACTGAGATCCACAAAGCCTGGTTTAGGTTGCAGGCTCCCCATACAAAGCATTGGGAGAGATATGCACTTAAAAGTGGGATCCACAAAAGCTAGCATGCTGTGTGAGGGGAGCTTCCTAAACTAGCCAATGGAAAATATTGATGAGAAGAGTGTCCTAAGCGCTGCCCCTAATCATGGAGCTCAGTGCCTAATCCTGGTCTGCAAGCAACTGTCTATCTCTCTAAGTGATCTGCAGGTGGGAAACCCTCTCTTGAAGTCAGGCAGTTTAGGCACTTAAGTTTCCTGCAAGAACAAGTTTGGTGCCTGACTAATGCCACATAAAATGACCAGAGGTGGTCAAGTACTTAGTCATTGACTCTGTAGCCTGGTGGTCAGGGCACCCATGTGGAAGATGGGATGTCCAGGGGCCAGTCCACTTGCTCCAAGCATTTATTCACATATCCAGAGGCAAAAATATGGACACTAAGTGAGTTTAGGCCCTAACTGGGCTAAGTGATAACTGTACAAAAGTTTTATGGATTGTAATAGAGCCTAAAACTGGGATTTAGGCACCTGTACCATTGTTGGTCTCAGGCAAAAGACCCTTTGAATGGGCTAGTAACAGAAATAATCTTCCATTGAATAGCTGACATTAAAAATTCGCTGAACCCTTGGAATATGGCTTTGTGACTAAGTGAATCAGGTCTGTCAGCAGTTGAAGACAAGTATGGAAGCTAGAATAAAGAGCTTTGCCTGTGACAAAGGGCAACCAAAACCAAGGGACTGGTGATTTTTTTCTCTATATGTGTTTACGTAGAGGTGCAATTTCCTGTATTGTAGAAAATATGAGGACCATCTGAATACAAACCTAATGCAAGTAAGTGGTTAGGGCACTCACCTGGAATATGAGACTGAAGTTTAAGTCCTGGACTTGAATGTGGGTTTCCCACAATGGAGGTGAGTGTGCTAACTTCTGGAATCTTGGTTATTCTGGGTGGGTTTCTCTCTGACCAGAATTTCCATCCTAGAACTGATAAACCTTCCTGATTTTTTTTTTTTAGTTGATTTTGGATGAATGAGCATTTTTTTAAAAAAATGAAAATCAGGCAGCCAGCTCTAATAAAGAGTGTCATTATATTGAGTTTAATGCTGTAGTCATGACTTTTGCTTACCCCTTGAAATGCTTCTATTTAGTAGCTGTGCTGTAGCTCATCCTTCACCTGTAATTGTCTGAGAACTTATCCTCAGCCACAATACATTCATGAGTAAGTTGAGCTCCTCCTGAAACCTGCTATTCCTGAAACCAAACTCATTCTCTTCCCTGCTACTACGCCCCTACTGGCTCTCTACACACAGACCTGGGCCCTTGGGTGAGAGTGTTAGAATTCAGCACTTTCCAGCATAAGCAGCACAGCACACTGATATCAGAGTACAGACATGTCGCATCTTACACGAGGGTTCTGTTCTGCGGTTTCCGCATAAAGCGGAAACCGCGAATAGATGAAACTCCATTGACTTCAATGGTGATGAAGTGCAATTCACTGAAATGCATTCATAGTGAAACAATCATAAGTTTACTATCCATGGTTAAGATTTAAAGAGATACTGAGTAAGGATAATGGAAACAAATGATTATATACAAACAAAAGCTATAAAACACTTTAAGAGGCCAGAATCCTAACGTAGTTTCTCACCTATAGCCATCTTCCAGCACAACTAACCTACATGGCTAGAATCCACTATTCAAGGATTTAAAAAGCACCATTTGTTTTGCTCCCTCAGTGATGAACCATTAATTTGAAACTTTTTTCTTCATTTTGAGTTCAATGAAAATAAAATTTTGTTTTTCTGAACCTCTATTTTCCTCTCTTCCCTTCCTATTCCCCCTTCAAACTCCATCCAATTGGATTTGGGGATTTGAATCATTTTGTTGAAAAATCATAGAAGTGTACATTAAAGTTGAATTAACTAAATATAATTAATTTAGTTCCCAATCTGTCTGCAGCAATGAGTCTCCATTTTGTGACCTGCTATGTCTTTATCAGTATCCATTTTGCCATTGACCAGAACCCAGGATTTAGGGCCTGGCAACAGATAGAAAAATTGCCTATATATCCCCCCCAAAAAGACACATAATTCATAGTCCCTTTTTTTTGCTAGGATACCGCTAATTTGAGGAGCATATGCAGAACGTCCTGTACAAAGGAGACTTCCACTGGCTTCCTGGCCTCTTTCGTCTACTGCTTCTAGCATAGATTTCCCTCTGTAACAGTCCAACAATCATCCAGAAGACATTTGACGGTTTAATCCAAGAGCTTCTTTCTATTGGCGAGGGAGGGAGGAATCATTCAATAACAGCAAAGGCTGAAAAACACTATGCAAGAGAATAAGTCAAAAGGTTAAGATGAACATCTTCAAGTTGACTTTCCGGTGATTACACTCATGTTTCAGTTCAAAGTGACTACATCTGAATCTAGAGATGCTATCTCTGTTTGATCTTTTAAAGACCAAGCTATGTGAATGCTTTCGAAAATCATGACAAAAGGTCAAAAGACTAGTGACCTAGAAGTAAAGTGGTTTTTGAAAACAAGTGCTAGAAATCAACATAAAAAAATTCCTCAGTGTTTTGTGCTTGGATTTTAAAGTCTTGAAAGTAGTTTTGAGTAGATATCTTAAAAATAGGTCTCCACACTGAAATACCATGTGTACAACAAACTTGGAGAGCTCTACACTTCGTGTACCTCTAGCTGCCTTTGACTCTTGCATTTGAGCCAACAGATCTTGTTCCCCCTGTGCTCCATACAGTCTCTTCTAGTGAAGAATTCTGGGGGGCTTGGAGAGGTCAAAGTAAAGGTATTTACCTGAATGATTTGGTCACTGGATATCTTGTCAGAAACCTATCAGATTCATGCTGCATGCAACATGTGGTATTTGACTCCATCTTCTCCAGAGGTGTGGGGATGTTGGTGGGAATGTGCTTGTGAGGGAAACATGACTGGATGACTTAACTCTCCCCTTCCAAAAGTTTTAGACCTCTTTGCCTATTTTTCCAATTCCTTTGACTCCATTTCTCAGAGCAGGGGAAAATGAGACCAATGACCTTTTTTTCTGAGGGTGGAGAAGGGGAGTAGATATTCAAGATGCTTGTACAAAATAAAATAAACAGAAGCTTTGTTTCCTCCTGAACTGTATATCTAACATCTTTCATCGCCACTAAATTTACATATAGGGGAAAAGAAAAGGTTTGCTGGGACAATAGTAATAAAACAATACAAAACTCCTCTTCACCTCATATGGAGGAGAAGGGGGTTCCAAAGCATTTTAGAAACCATATAAAAGGTTTGTTTAATCTATCACTGAAATATAGCTGCCTTTGGTGATGTGTGGCAGCTGTTCAAGATTCGCACACATACACAACACTGTAAAGAAGTTGACACAATTTATGATCAAATCATGGAATGCTGAGAGCTTACGGTTTTTTTTCCTGAAGTTCCAAATTCTGGGATCATGTAGTTACATGAGAATCTCAATTTTTATTTTTTAAACATAAATTTCTAGCTCTCCTGAGTTTCAGGGGAAAGCTTGCAAATGTGACTTGAGGGCATTTGAGGATAGCAATTCTGAGTCAGTGGACAAAAGGAGAGTATCCAGCTGAAGCTACAGGGGGAATTTTGTATTGCCAGAACATATGTATTTGACTTTGGGATTTGGCTGGGAGACTGACATTTACATCTCTACTCTTGTGAAAAGTGCCAAGTGACATTTAATGAGAATAAGTGCCCAGGCTCTTGATTTTACAACTCATCCATAAGGTAGCAGCCAGGGCAGCAGTGCTCTGTTTAACACCGTGCTGGGATAGATGTAGACCTGGGTCATAGGGAGCAGTGCTACTAAAATTACTAAACCATTTCGAGTAATACACTGCATTTTACCTGGAGACCTCCCATTTAAGTACTGACTGGGTCCAATTGCACTTAGCTTGTGAGACCTGACAAGATTACATTATGGGATCATAAGAAAGCAGGGCAGAGCTCTGTGTGGCTTGAAAGAATATCTCTCATCAACAAAAGTCGGTCCAATAAAAGACATTTCCTCATCCATCTTGTCTTTCTAATGTCCCGAGACTGACATGGCTACTATTACACTGCATACACGTAAACAATTGTCACTTAAAATAGGTGTGAGCACATAAATTTGTTTTAGACAACGGACTTTAGTTTCTAAGCCTCAAAGCTCTCCAATTGTTTACAATTATTCCTTTGGTTTAAAATTCATTTCTAGGTTTAGGGAGGAAAATTGTAGTCTTATGAGTTGTTCAGTGTGCGTGCATTTTTCCCCTTAAACTCTGTGAACAATCACCTTTTTGCTTCAACTTCAAAATAAACCAATAGCCTCACTGCACAGCTAGGTGAATAACAAGAAAGATATTTTCAGTTTAGTGAACACTTTATGAATAAAATGTGAAGCTATGTGAACAAAGACGAGACACTTTTACTGAAATATAAAAGTCCTTCTCTGCCCTTGAATTCAGATAGAAGCTATACAAGTTACAAATGGTTCCAACATATGTTCTTTCAGCTAGTTTTATTTAAATAGAGTAGCTTTAAAGATAAGACCCTTGTAGTGAGATTGGGGGAAGGGAAGAATTGGATGGATGTGCATGTTTCTTTTTGCAAAATTGTCATGTTTTTATGTCTCTGCAGTGAGTGAGAACAAAGGATGTGATTATTTCCATAAAGGGAAATCAGTACTCTAAAAAAGAGATACAAGAGGTTTCAGAATTAAACAACAAAGTAGTAAGTCAAGATTGGATGTTGTAAACAGATAGTGGTATTTGATCCTTAATAGAAGAGAGTCTATTTTTGATTCTTAGTAGAAGAGAGTCTATTTTTTTGCCTTTTACAAGAGTTACAACAGCCCTATATTTGCAGCTGTAAGAAGACATAGAGACATGAGCTTAACTAATGTGAGTTATCCATGGTAAAATATCTGGCAGGCAGATGCTAGAAGATAAATACACTAATCATCTGTCTGCTTACTGCAGATACTCAGTAGATATAGCTACAGCAATATGTTTAGTCTCTACAGGATTAAGATGAAGATTTGATCAAGATGGGATTTGCATCTGAACTCAGTTGAACCACTGAAATATATAACAACATGTGCTACAGTAGAACTGCACTAGAATACGTTAGCAAAGAAGGCTGAAGTGATTTTAAAATGAAGGAGGGAAGGTGCCTTCTAAAAGCATAAGAAAAGTCTCTCAAAAATTTTGAGACAGTAACCAGATTGAGGAGGGGTAAGGATACAATATATGAAAGAGTATCGAAGTCAGTTAAATATTCAAACAAGTTTTGGATTTGTAGGTAATTAGTCAGAAAAACAACAACAACCCACATATAAATGAAGGAGGGAGTGTGGTATAGTAGTTTAAGCAGAGGACTGATTTTCTGAGTAAACTCTGGAAAGATCGTTAGTTCTGTTTCAGTCTTTCCATCTATAAAGTAACACTGTATTAGAGAAGAAAAACATATTTGTATTTTCATCTACTTCTTCTAATATATTAAGATGTATACTCAGCCTTGAGTGTTCCCCACCATCACTGCTGTATCACCTCCAATTCAGCAGCTAGACTCCAGTGAGTAGCTGAAAGCTTGTTACCTCTGTCATGCAAAGCATCAATAGGAATCATTGGAAATCCAAACAATGAACAAGTGTTCTAATGAGATACCTATTGCCATTTCACAATAGTCATCTTGCAGATCAGTTTGTCTGGATGTCAAGACCTTTATGGAAATACAGCTAGAAAATTCAGGAAAGAATCTCCTGTTCTCAACTAGGTCATCTGCATAACAAAAATACTTCATTCTGACATTGCAATTTTCTGTCAGCCCGCTGGCTCAGAAGGTCAAATATTCTCCATTATTGCCAGGGATTAGCAAAACTGTTCCAGATTTATGGGAATACATTGTCACTTCCAATTTGACAGCCAGTTTGCCAGTATCATTCCATTTTTTTCTGAAATGACTTTTATATTAGGATAACATGTTTTGTTTTGAGGTTCTTTTTAATAGCTGTATTAATACTTAACTCTATGCTCTTTATCATTTAAGATATTGATTTGAAATAGCACTTTTCACAGCTTCCCAGGTCAGGCTGGTGTCTGCACTGAATTTTTAGTCCCGTGTTTATTATAGTACCATCTATTGCCATGAAAATTATTACAGTGTAACAGACTTATCTTTAGTGCATCATGCAACAGCTAAACAGGAGGTCAGACAGAAAGTGAGAGGGAACATTAGTGTTTTAAATATAACTGGTAATATCTTAATATAGCTTTCAGTGATAAAATCCCTACTGGAAATACACATTAAAAGGCAAAATAATTTATATAGATTCTTTTTTATCACTGGAAAATCCCATTAAATATGATTATGGTCAGGACATTGATTTAATTAAAAATGACATTAGAGAAAATTAAACTCTGTGTATTTATTTATTTATTTATTTATATTATGATACAGCATGGCCAGAGGGCAGCAGGAGAGTGTTAGAGGGGAGCCTTATTCCCTGTAGAGGGAAGAAAGTTTGCTAGAAATTGGTTAGAGCACCTGAAGCCAATTAGAGTACCTGAAGCCAGTCACCTGATAAAACCCCCCTGCTTCAATCAGACAGAGGAAGGAGTTTAAGCAGAGTGGATTGGTGTTGGAGTGGAGAGCAGTTTGAAGGAATTGAAGCAAAGTGTTTGGTGTGGGAGCAGAGAGCAGTTTGGAGGAAAGCAGAGGAGAGTTTGGAGAAGTGCTGCAGGGAGCTAAAAAGAACCAGATCCTAGGTAAAGGGACACCTGGCTTGTGCAGAGCCCCACAAGCTGAAGGGTAGGAGAGGGAAGTAGCCCAGGGGAAGGAATAGCAAGTTCAAGTGGTTTACCACTGTACTCAGGGCCCCTGGGCTGGGAGCCGGAGTAGAGGGCGGGCCTGGGTCCCTCTCACTCCACTTCCCTCCTCTAGGATACTAGTGGGGCAGTTAACACCCTGTTCAGGAGCAAGAAATGGCACCCTGAATCCCCACCTCTCAAGAAGAGAAGGTGTTGCCCATCATAATAGTGCCGACAATTTGCCAGAATATATATTAGCTTGTAGATTATGTGTGTGTGTTTGTGTAAATATATAATATATAAAAGAAAAAACCTATGTTCATGAAAGATGGAATTGAAATAGTATATAAGACTAGCTTCATCTGTAGAGCAAGAGATGAACCTATAACATTTTATAACATTATGAATGGAAACTGCGTTAAAATTCTTTTAGCAGTGGCATCTCTTGTTCAACTTGCACACACTTTTAATACTGGTGCAGTGAGAAGTAAAGTTGTTGTGAAAGAGGGAGCTGTATCTGCATATAGTGGGCTTGTAGTAATGTAAAAAATATGACTGGAGAAAGACTGGAGAGTCAATACAACTAATTACAGCCTGCAGTATTGCTAATGTTCTAACAAAAGTCACACAGGGTCTCTCAGTGAGTTTTGCTTTCTACAGTAGTAATTGCTTCCCAAGAGCACCAGCACAAGCAATGAGATTTTTGTACTCATTTGGGATGAGGAGAGGAAAGCATGTATGTTCATGCATCCCCTTCTTTCAGTATATTACTGAAAGACTTACTACACAAGTTATGATCAAATACTAAGATGCCTTTTATGTATTCAGGGTAGTCCAGTTGCAATAAAACTGAAAAGTATGCAGCTTTTTTTTCTCAATTTCTTTTTGATAAAAATGCTTAAAAATCCATCACATCTATCAAAATGGAAAAAAATAACAGAACTTGCTAGAATAGTTGGTCTAAGATTATTATTGTAAAGAAATTAAAGTCAGTCACTATATAGAGTATTTCTAAACAGTGTTTGAACAGAAGGGGGCAGCTGAGAGGTAAAGGGTGAGGAGAACAGTATCTGGTACAATATGTAAAGATGGAAGTTAGGGTAGTAAAAGTTTATACCTGCTGTTTGAATTGTCATTGTTTTTTTAAGATATAGATTTGTATGTCGCCTCCATGTGGATTAAGTAATTCATGTTGATTTAGCTGGCAAGCCATATTGACTTTGCATTAATTGACAGCACTGCAAGCACAAACTAATATTTGAAAGCCATGGTGTTGTTGTTTCTATCTTGCACATCTACGTGTGAACTATTAACATTTTGGATTTAGGCACCAAATGCTTATGTACTCATCTCTTTATACACAGTCTTTTCCCACTACTTGTGGAACTGTTGGTAGATAAGACTCTTGCACCAAATGCCTCTATATTCTTTGGTGAATAATACTTCAAGTATCTGTATACAAAATCTGTATATTAGATATGTGTATTTTACATCTGTACCTATATGTCCCTGTAAATACTCCTAGAAAAACAAGGTTTGGATCTACCTTGCACCGTATCTAAACCAGGAAACAGTCTCCGAGTTGCTGTAATGTAGGAAAGTGTTTCAGTGAGCCTAGCGAACATTCTAATGGTCCAAGATGACTAGAGCACATCACATTCTAGCCATGCCCTTTGCTTGCCTCAGAACACTCTTCATGAAAGGGTGGGTGGCAAGAATAGAATAGAACTTTCTGTGCTGGCTTTACATTATGTGGGATTGTCCTACAGCAGAGCAACTTCCATCTTCCCTTAACGTCTATTCCAACAGAATTTAGCTTGAGCTGAAGTTCTTTTGTAAACAGATTCTAAAATAAAAAGAACTTGACTGGCAACTTTATTGCATGAACAAAATGCAACTCATTTTTTTTCCCCACAGTTCTATGGACTTTGTAGTGCTGACAGCAGTAAAAAGTAATTCCTTGTTAGAAATTAAACAGCTGTTTTTCAGAACATGCACATCTGACATGTAGTAATAATGTGACTGTTTTGCAGGCACTTTTGTGACCATAATCTCAATAACCAAGTCAGTTATCTCCTAGTATGAGTTGACATTAATAGGCAGTGAAAGTAAAACATTCAGGGGCAAGTAGAGTAAAATTAGAAAAAAAACAAAAACCTATTTTACTTCATTATCACATTGTCAGAACTGACTTTGAGCACTAAAAACAGTGCTGATAGTGCTGAGATTTTATCTGGTTGGTCTGCAGAAACTTGATCTGTGAGGTATTTGACAGATACTAAAAGCTATAGGATTAATGACATCATAAAGTTTAAGTATCTGTATGCTCAGAGAAATTACATGGAAGGAATGACTTCTGAGCTGATAGAAAAGGCTTGTTGCTGTTTCCTGCTGTTTGGGAAGATGATTTAAAATAATAATGGACCAAAGCTGAGTGATTCAGATAGGAGAGGCACCAAAGTGTTGAAATGCTGAGCTGAACTTTATCCAAACTCTTTGAAACTCTTGAGTTTGCAAAACTTGACTGAATAAATCAACAGACTAGACTTTCTTTGGTCAGATATGGGGTATTTCATATTTCTAGGAGGGCCTGAAATACATTAAGAAAAGGCTTTCTTTGTGAGGTTTCAAAACTAATATGTCAATACCTGCAATTTCAGCCTAAGCCAGAATTCAGAAGTATAGAGGTACAGGGGGAAAAAGAGTAGAAAGAAATACTAACCAACTCTTTTTGTACCTCAAAAGGCTTGATCTGGGATGTATTGGACTTCTAGGAGAATTATTGAATGGCATAGGAACTCCTTTTCACATCCCTAGTTATAACAGGTTATATATTTGTAAGTGTCTGTTTTATATAGTAGCAGACGGAGACCAACTTACCTTGACATCTGTTTTAAGATAATAAAAAGAACAAATTTAGATTTATAGCACACAGCCTTCTTTATACAAGATCCCATATGGTTTTATTTAGATAAGAGATTATGAACAACAATAGCATACCTATTACACCCCAAACCTTTTCATTTTTGACACTGAAAAGAAACAATTACACTAAAACATAAATATATTTTGCTTTTATTGAATATATTACTAATTCTGTATTTTCTGTAAATAAAGGTAATAGCCAAGATGGATCTGTTGCCATTAAGTGGAGACAAACTGCTATCATTGGCTCAGATATGATCCCTGACTGTGTTTTAAGATGGAATAATTAAGTAGATTATCAGCCATCCTGACTGAGGCTCCAATCTTGCAAGAACATTTATATGTGCATAACTTTACCCTTATAAGTAATGCTTTTAAAAACAATGGATTAAATCTTGGCCTTCCTGAAATCAGTGGTAAACTTTCCATTGACTTGAATGGGACTAGGATTTCACCCAGTGAGACTATTAACAAGAATGAAGTTGTGCACATGCCTACTGAGTTTACAAGATTGGGGCTTTAGTACACAGCACCATGCTTCAGACTGAAAGTAGTCTGTTCATGGTGTTTGAAAGTGGATGTTTGTATTCCTTTTCCTTGATCTCCTTTGAAAAATGTACATTTATGTTCACTGAAATAAAATTGTTCCCAAACACTAAACCTAATGACAGATGAATGAACTTTCTGATTTAGAGTGTGCTATAAAAACACATTTATTGTTTTCATTTTAACAAAGAAACAGTTTTACAATTTGAGCTTTCAGGGGATTGCAATACCAATATAGCAAATGTTCTCTCAAAAGAAACTTTTTTGAAGAAATGATGATTGCATAAAACTGCAAGTGATAATATACCCATTTTAAAACTGTATACTTTCTTTGTTGGGAGGGGGAAAATAATAAATCATGTACATGGTTGTATACATTTTTTTATTCTTGTTGACCAACAGTTTAGATTCCACAAGGACACAGCCATGGGGAAAAGTGAGTAATGCCAACAGCAATGTTCTTGCTTTCCTCCAGAGTTTCACAGCTTCTGATTCTAAACAACAAAAGCTATAAAGACTCTTTTTTTCTATTTTTATTATCATAGAGAACCTGTTATCTAGGAGCAATAATTGAATAGTAGGGGGTTATCTTAGTACTAGTGACTTCAGAATGTTTTACTCTAACACATGTCAAATGCCAAATGTTCCACAAACTGAAGCTAACAAGTGATCTTTCCTATAGAAAAATTACATTCCATCATCAATGAAGATGAGATTATGAAGTTCCCTACTTATGACTGAAAACTTACTGTTGTCTGTCATCAGATGGACGTAGAATAGGTTTTCTCAAACCTAAAAGAGAATTCTGTTATGCTAGGGATCCCAGTTAATTTAAGATCGATAATACATTTAATAAAACTTGAGTATTACTTGCTTTTGGGGTAAAAATTCCTAAACTCCTAAGCTTACACTCCATCTTACTACTTTTAAAAAAGTGGTATGATGTGTACAGAGAGCCTGTAGGCATAGGAAGATGTAGTTCACAGCAATCACTGTCCCAGATACAATATTGATATTAAGAGGCATGCTAATGCCCTTTGAGTAAAATTGACTTTATTAAACTTGGGGGGTGGGGATTAGTAGCTGTTAAAGTTGGTATTTTTTTTAGCACTTAGCAAACAATAACAACCAGAGATTAGGAATATAGTGCAGCTAAAGTCATGGTTCATGCATGATCACCGCAAATAGTGACTGCACTTTGAATGTGTTGATTATACAGGAGTCAGAAGGGAAGTCAGTGATCACTACCATAGTTATATTGACTCTGCATTGGTCACAGCAGTGAAAATTGTACAGGGAGATAACATGTCATAGAGGATCAAATTAACAGAACTATTTTCCTCTCCATAAGATCAAATGACTGGCTGCACCAACTAAAGGCATGTTTGGGTTGAGAGTGCAGGTATAGGGAGAAAGAGATAGACATAATGAAAGTAATCTAAATAGAGTCTTAGAGCCTCCCTCCTCATGCCCCCACAAAATAGACCAGAAGATGGAAAGGAGAGGTACAACTAAATGAAGCAAAAAGCATAATATATATCTGAACATTTGATTTCCTGATCATCATTTTTAACTTCACACTGGAACTTTGCAGTAATGATTTTGTCCTTGGATTGATATTCAATCTTCCATGTGCTATTTGCATACATTGGCCCATTTACAAAGAGCATTCTGTTATTTTGAAGCAAATGCAAAGCAGGTTTATTCTTCTGTTTCACCTCACAAATCACCTTTATTAATTTTTGTGAACATATCCATTTGATTTCTGGTTTAGAGACAATTTCTGAAAGAATAGAAGAGGCAATCAGTCTGAAGATTTTTAATTTTAAAAAGTTAATTATTAGAACCAGTAAGAGCCACAGAATGATACGAAGGAACCTAACAGATTTTAAAGGCATGGGCTTAACAACAAAATGATCCCTTGAACCTGCAGTGGGAGCTGCGATCAGGCGAACCTGGGGACGCAGCAGTTAAACAAACCAGCCCGGTCCACTAGGTGGCTTACCCTGGCGGGTCACATGCCAAATGTTGCTGATCCCTGGAAGAGGGATTATAATTTTGAAATCTATAGTATGAGACATTTTATAAGAAAAGTTTTATAAATGAGTTCCAATAGTTCTTGGATTAGGGACCCAATCTTATGGGGTTCACGGGCTTCTGTATAGATTATTTAGGTTGATCTTTCTATCTACCCAATGGGACTCAGTGTTCAGTCTAGAAGATAACATCAGGGGTGCTTAGTTTTGAAGTTCTCAAACTGTGGATTTGTGTCTCCAGAGAACATGCCTATTAACAGCAAAATGTTTTTAAATACATAAACTATAGAGAGGTGAAAATAACAGACCTCAACCTTATTTGCCTTCTGCAAATATGTATACAAAGAATCAATCCCTTACCTCTCTCCAAAAGTGCAAAGTTTCAAAAAGTTCAATGAACAGAAGAATGTTGGGGATGGAATAGATCTGGACAAGGACAAGAAGTCTGGAGATAAATATGAGATGGGAAAGACAGGCAGTAGAAACAATATTCCAGAAGTCTTGAGGTCTTTCTGAGTGTAGCCTTCAGTGATTTGAGATCTACCATACCATTCTCTCACTAGAAGGGAAAACCTATACTGGCAGCAGGCTGTAAGAGAGAGCCAGTTTGGGAGTAAGAACCATTCAAGAAATGTATTTTTGCTGATGATGTTTTAAAGAAAGTCACATCAGTGAACGGGTGGAAAATACTTAAGCACTTGGATTCAGAGACTGTTGAAGTTATAATCTCACTTTTAACAGCAGTAGCTTCTTCTGCCAGTGTAGAAAGAATATTTTCTTCCTTTGAACTAATTCATTCCAAACTGAGCAATTGTTTGGGGCCTGAAAAAGCAGGAAAGCTTGTTTTTCTTTTCTAGATTATCAACAAACAGGAAACTGAAGGTGAAGACAACCGAGTTAGCTGCAGAAGCCAATATTTTAAGTTTCTTTTCTACACTTGGGTGACACATTTTTTTAAATATTTCATTAAACTATTTTAGTTAACAATTTTAACAAAAACAAACACAGTTTTAAAAAATATTGGATTAACTAAATAATTCATATGCTTGCTTTGTTAAAATATGTTTTCTGTTAAAGAAAAAAATCCAGAATACATAATGACGTTGTTTTAGTTAAATAAAACAATTTAAATGTCTGTCTGGTGATGTTCTCCTCCTTATACAGCATGGCAAGAAAATCCTCCAAATATTAATGATCAACCTGTTGAATTGGAGATAGTTCACCTCCCAATGACTTCATAAATATCCACTTCAATTACCTTTAGTAAATGAAATAACCAAGCAATCATTCATTTTCTGATTCGTAAAACTAATCTGATAAATTTTCAAAATAAAATCATTCTAAAAATGAAACCTATGTCTTTGAGTTGTGAAGAATATGTATTAATGTTGTAACAACCAAGAAGAATGCACTTTTATGTAGAAATCCATGATTAAATTGAGACTTCCTGACTAATTATTTAAATCAATTCAATTTAAATCAAATCCATCCTGTTACTAATGGATTTTAACCTCCCAATACTCTTAGGAGCTATATCCCATTTCACAGTTGGGGAACTGAGGCACGGGGTAGATTGAGTCACTTAATCAAAGTCACACAAGAAACCAGTGGCTGAGCTAGAAATTCCATCCTAATCTTATGAATCCCAGTCAATGCCTTAACCAGCAAGCCTTGAAAAATGTGACCAAGTATAACAGATATATTGATGCCTGTCTGAGTCAGTAAGCAACCTGTAACAATAGCTCAGAGAGTGTTGATTTGAGAGTGGTCAGCCCTTCAGGGCTTTGCTAGGGCAGTGGCAGCAGGTGTCCACACACAAATTGAGAGAGTGAACCTCTCCACCAGCCCAGCTCTTGGGTAGCCAGTTGTCTCTGTGTGGCAAGGCCACAAGTCAGGAAAGTGGCCAGATGGGGCCACACTTGTGGGAGAATCTAGGGTGCCAGATTTCCTTAATTAGCTTTTGACTTTAGCCACAGAACACTTTGGGGTACTCCCAAGAGCAAAGTGGTTCATGGCTTAAGTGCTTGCAGGATCGTAGCCTCTCTTTGCGATTATAATATCCTAACACGTATTCATACACAAGTACATCTCGCAGGACAGTTCGCCGTTCATGCTGTCAAAGATGTCTGAGTTTACAAAGGTCCCCTCCATCTTAATAGCAATCATCCTGATAAAGAAAAACTTTTAAACATTAAAGATTTCTGCACTTTTTCCCCTTTAGATTATGTTGTTAGTAGCAAAAAAACAAAAACAAAAACCCACCCACGAATGAATGCTATAGTAATTTTTTTTCCAGTTTTTTAAATGTCATAAAAATCTTGACATTCAGAAAATTCCAATCAGCTGTAATTGGCCAATAAACAAGAAAAAAAAGGATTCCAAACATTTACCCCTTTTTTAAAATTCAAAATTTTGTCAATTTTAAATAAAAAAAATTCAAACCAGCCTTGCTTATAAAGGATGGAACAGGTGAACAATAAACAGGAGACCTAGTTAATTACAAATATATAGGTGAGCAGTTACTGAATCATTTACTGATTGTCAGGCTTCAGATGCAGCTGTTCAACATTAATGGAGGATGTAAGCATGCAAGCAACCTGGTAGGCTCAAAAGCAAAGCACGAGCACAAAGTACTGTAGAAGGAAAATTTTCATGTTATAGAAATTTGGGAAAGATCTCAGGCTTTTTCAGCAGCCTCCTCTTTTAGAAAACTGCCTAAGTATTCCGAATGTACAGAACACAGTGCTGTTCCACATCCCACTGCTCAAACCACCTAGAGATGTCAGTCCCTTGAATGGGTTCTTAAGAAAGGTTTCACTGTCTTGTGAAATCAGGGCTTGAGCTGGGCGGCAGTATATGTACCAGCACTCTCCCAAGTTGTCTTTTTGGGCTCCAAAACATGTGTCTTATGGGGGAGAATGCAAGCTTAAGGAGTCTAGTTGACTCCATGGGTACAGGGCCGGCAGAAGCACTAGGTGACTTAGGCGGTCGCCTAGGGCAGTGCGATTTGCAGGGCGGCATTTCGGCGGCCATGGCTCCCAGGCCATGGCTCCCATGTCCTATAACATCTTATATTTATTATTCTTGTAATATTTCACATCGGAATCTTTGCCTTTCACGATACGTGATGTAAGTTTGAACCATCTTATTTCATGTTGCTTTTCCATTTGGAGGTCAGGAATGTTCAAGAAAACAGAACCATCCAGAACACCATATACTTTATGGGCTTCGTTTGCAGAACCTTCAAACAGGGGAAGAACAATACAGCCCAATTAGTGTCTGTCCAAAGAGTCTATGGATGAGTTAACAGCAGACATTGCAGCATTAAATAACTTGGTCACAATAAGTTAAATGCCCCACTTTTCCCTTACCACTAAGGGTGGGCATTTCTATAGCTGCTTTCATCTCAGGCCCTCAAAGCAGCTTCCAAATATTAATTAGTTAAGCCTCCCAACACCTCATTTTAATTCTGAACACAGAGACGTTAAAGGCCAAATTTTCATAAGTGCCCTTAGCGGTGCCCAGGTTTTGGAGGTAATCATTTTAAGACCCCTTGGGCCTGGTTTTCAAAGGCACTGAGCACCTGCAGCTCTAAGTCAGTAAAGCTTGTGAGCATTCATTTCCTCTGCAAATCAGGCTGTATTGTATGTGCCTCAAGATGGGCCAAAATTACTCAAGCCATTTCTGACAATTCAAACCGGTCGCCAAAATTTTCAAGTGACCAGTGATTTTGAGTACCTCACTTTAAACTTGAGACAGGTTAAAGACCAGCTGCTCAGTATTTCTGAAAAATCAGCCTCCTTTAGTGTGTCTCGAGTTGAACACTGAAAATCCTTAGGCCAAGATTTTGAAAAGTGACTAAGCAACTTGCAGGAGGTCACACAGTGAGTGAGTGACAGAGATGGGAGTAAGACCGAGAGGTCCTGGCTCCGCGCTGCTGTGACACAGGATACACTCCCTCCCTCCCAGAGCTCTATTTCATGGGTACTATCACCTGATAAACAGGGGCCAAAAGGCTTTTCCCTACTCTTTTCAGGTCACCTTTGACTTCGGTTCCCTTTATGCAAAATGGATAATACCCAGTTCACAAGGATGCTACTGCAAGTGGTTGTTCAGCACTTGAAGATGTTAGGCATCACATAAGGCCAAGGGCTAAATATTGGTATTAAGAAAGGTAAAGGCTGTTTAGCCTTATTCACGTTGTTACTTATAAAGAAGGATTCATCTTCCCATAGTATGTTGTCACAAGATATCATGCCCATTATCTCAATTTAATCTGAGTTTAGATCTAAAAATCAGTCTTTGAATAGTAATACCAGATTGGGTTTTCAGAGCACAGATTTTGCCTGAAAAAGACTTCAAATGAGAAACTGACTCCACACAAACATTTGTGTAAATTTATAGTCCGTACTGCATAAGCAAGTTGATAAATAATATTGAAACTATCAGACAGATTAAATAAAATAAATTCATCAACAGCAAAACTTTCATTCATAATCAGAGATTACTCAATCTTCCATTTGCTAAATTAATTCCCCTCTAATCTACACGATAAAGCTATACTGGTAGGCATGGTGAGCTACTCTGAATTATTTTTACATGGTGCCAGTTCTTTTCCCAATAGAGAGAAACTAGGTTTATAAATCTATTATAATATTGTGACAAAGTTCCGAGTCTGTATTGGTGGGTCCTGCGCTTCCTGGCAGATTTAGAGGCCTCAGAAACTCATCTAAGCTGAGAGTGACCTCCCTTTCTCAGTAACTAATTAAGGGAGGCAGAAAAGGGGGGAGCCCGAGCCCTCCCTTTACTCCGGACTCCAGCCCAGGGACTCTAATAGTATCAGCTAAGATGGCTGAACTTTTATCCACAAAACACAATACAATTCCCTGGGCTACTTCCCCACAGCAGTCCCTGCTTCTTCAAACTCCACTTCACCCTTACCTCAGGGCCTCCTTCCTTCTGGATGATATGTTGTCCACCACTCAGTCTCACCAACAGCATAACTTCCTTCCACAGCTCCTGACACCCACAGCCCACCTGACTAACTGGGAGGTTTTTATCTGGTTTCAGCCAGTCCCTGATTGGCTTCAGGTGTCCCAATCAGGCTAGCTGTTTCTACTCCTTTCTAGAAGGTTCTTAATTGGCCCCAGGTGTCTTGATTGGCCTGGAGTAGCCTTTGTTTGGCTATCCAGGGAACAGGGACCTGCACATCCTCAGACTAATATACCTGCCTTCCAGCCCTCTCCTATATCCTTCTGGTCTGACTCCGTCACATATATAAACCTTTATAATAAAAAAGTTTTCATTAGATTTAGGATATGATAACATACATCATATAGAAGAAAACTGAAAACTAATTGTTGCTTTGTGTAATAGTAATATTGGTGTCAAATAAAAAAAATATCATGCTTGTGCAGCGAAATAATTATTAGAGAAATCTGAGAAGGATGGCCCATTCGAGCCTGTGAGAAGATGAAGAGTTTCATGCAATGCATCCACTAACCCAAAGGGAAGATATTATTGAGCTATCATGTTTCTTAAAAAGCATTCAACATTTCTAATGGAACATTCTGAAATCACTTACTATTGGAAGTATAACTATTTTAATAATATTCGTTCTCCCGATAAGTGTTAACAAGAGCACCAAAGCCCTTTGTAAAACCTGCAGCATTTTCGACAAAGAAAAAAAATGTAACTCAGATACTTGCTACTCCTCAGAATTACTCCCAGATATTTGTTGTTATTATTCATTATCATTTATATTTTCCATGTGTAGATGAGGGAAAAGTTGATCAAAATCCTGATGAAGGAAAGCTTAATAGTATTCCAATTGACAAACAATTCTGATAGATCTTTAAAAGTTTGTTTGGTCTCCTGAATCACTGGAACAGAAGTCTGAGTATCCCAAACAAACATTACGTCCATTAAGTACAGACAATGAAACAATATTTTTGATAGTGCCAGTTGAAATACTGTGCAAAGGACAGAGTGATCAGAATTTAGCTACAGACTTCTCAGTTGCACTCACAAAGGGGATGGGATGAATCATGTGCAGTGAACTAGAAGGAGCTGCACTGATGGTATGTTACCCATCTGCAAAAAGTAGTATTCTCTTTTAATAAGCATTTTAAACAAATAAAGCCATTCAAGGAAATCCAGTGTGTTTGAAGTCCATAACAAGAATATATTCCTTATTATCTAGTCCTTGTACATCGAAAACATTGCACAGCCATAATAAATTATCTACTTTTGGATTTAATTCTTGTCATTCATGAAT
Organism: Dermatemys mawii; assembly: GCA_007922305.1. NCBI lineage: Eukaryota > Metazoa > Chordata > Testudines > Dermatemydidae > Dermatemys > Dermatemys mawii. Next base: position 431,241 of record ML677351.1, read on the forward strand.
GGTTCTTGTGTACTGAATCTACTACTACTTGTTCTAATCTATAAATCAATCACAACTAAATTTTTAGATCCAAGTTTTAAAAAAATAAATTGTTATAACTATAATTAATACCAATATGTATGTACCTAATGTAATTTACAACCTAGTCCAATCCCTCCTTACCATGATTGTTTGTATCTATCATCCTGTCTGTTAATCTTCCTGTGCAAAAAATACTTGAACTGTCAACACTTCTGTTTCCCTTTCATAAAATGTTTGTTTTAATAGAAAAAAGAAATGGGTCTACAATGATGCACAGTGAAGTTGTGCTTGAACAGGGTTACAAAAAAAATGCCAAAAGAGCTTCATTGAGGGCAGTAGGAAAAACGTCATGCTGCCATTTACCTGTATTAATACATGTCAGATAAAGGATTGTTAACTTGAAGTTAAAACCATTTACAAAGTAGTATTATAAATATTCTAATAGCAAGCTCAGGTGGTGGGTTCCCCCAGACTGAAAGCTAAATAAAATAATAATAGCCAAAAGATCTTACAGCACTTTGCAAAGGAAGGTAGATATCATTATCTCCATTTTACCAATGGGAAACGTGAGGCCATGTGCTTAACAATGAGAGCTCCATCCCACAAGGAGCTGAGCACTCTGAACCCAGCAGCAAAGTATTTGAGTAGATGCTTCAATCTAAGCAGGTGAAAAGTTCTTTTGAAGTCAGTGGGACTACTCATATGCTTAAAGTGAAGCATGTATTTAAGCGCTTTGCCTGGGCTGGGGACAGGGTGCTGACAACTTTGCAGGATCAAGCCCTCAGAGTTTTAGGGTGAAATCCTGGCTCAATTAAAGTCAGTGGCCAAGGATCAGGGCCAGCATTTTACTCTAAAGATCCTATTGCCAGTTTCCCAAATATCTGCTCTTTACAGCTTCATTAAGAGCTACCTACAATTCAAGGGACTGTGTAACACTCTTTAAATGAAGCATAAGCTTTCGTGGGCTAGTGCTCACTTCATCAGATGCATGCAGTGGAAGTATCCAGAGGCAGGTATAAATAAGAAGGCAAGAACCAGGTTAGAGGTAACGAGGTTAGTTCAATCAGGCTGAACCACCGTGTTATCGCTAATCGGAGGATGAGGTGCTCTTCTAGCAGCTGATCTGGGGGTGTGAACACAGAGAGAGGAGAAACTGCTCTTGTAGTTCAGGAGCTGCCTTTGGATACTTCCACTGCATGCATCTGACGAACTAGGTACTAGCCCATGAAAGCTTATGCTTCAATACTTTTGTTAGTCTTTAAGGTGCCACAGGACTCTTTGTCGCTTCTGCAAACACAGACTCACAGGGCTACCTCTTTGATTCTTGACTCTTTAAATGATTTATGTATTTGCACTGCACTCCCTGTGGCAATAGCAATAATTCTCCTAGAGACAAATTCATCTCCGATTTTAGTAGAGTTAAACCAGGGATGAATGTGACCATGTTGTTTAAGTAAGATCCAAGGATGTTTATCAGATCACCCATCCTGCCCCCAGCTTCCCTGTTTAGCTTTAAGTAGATGTGTGGCAGAGACGGGATCAGTCACGTTTAATTGGGCTTAAACATTTCTATATTAAAAGCACTATTAAGGGAATAATTTGACACATATTGGTAAGAACTTGTTTCTCAACAGTAACGGAGTCAGGGGACAGTCTTAAAATGTGCAGTGTGGACACCACCCCAAATTCTCATAACTGGGCAAAATCCTGGGACAATGAAGTTGTAGGCCCCATCCACCTTGAAAATTAGAGCCCTATTGGAACGGGATCACAGAGTAAATTATCACTGTGGCATAGATGGCCCTAATCAGCACCCTGTTAAGATGTCCATTTCCCTTATCTGAATACACGGAATGGGTGTTAAGCTTCTACCGCAGCTTTAAACGCTTTCAGTGTACCATTTTAAGCAAAGTCAGCCTGAAAGAGCAAACAACTGGTGCAAACTCACCTTTCACATGGAAGAATAAAACCAGCAGGGACTTGGCTAGAAGAAAACCCCTAAAGTTCATTGTCAACCCCATAGCTGCAAACTGCCCCTGCAGGAAGAGAACTCCTGGCCAGCAAGCTGAGGTTCTAGGACGATCATCAGCCTTCAGCTGTGGGCAGGGCTTTGGACGGAATAGGGACTGGAGGGAGTCAGCCTCCCTGCCCCCAGCCCTTCCACACTGCCTGGCCCGCGGGCGGCGATTTAAAGGAACCCCGAGCTCCAACCGCTGCTGCGGGCCTCGGATCCCTTTAAATCGCTGGGCCCGAAGCAGCTGCTCCCTCTCCCAGCACGTACTTGCCTTCTTTTACCTTCAGGAGGAACAACGCCTGGGTCTCTAGTAGATAATGCAGCAGCAGGCAGTGTTGAGGAGCGTGTGGTCGATTTTTCTTTATCTCTGATCCCTTCATTGTCTAAGGCGAAGCTTCATCCAGCTGGGTGGCTGCTCTCTTCAGCTGACTGCCCTGATGAAGTTGTAATGAGAAAGGTTTCCATGCTGCTCGACCCAGGCTGTTTTCTACTAACTGGCTCTCAGAGAAGCCCATTCCCCTATTGGGCTATCATGGACACATCGCCTTTAATGGTGTTATCCACCTGCACCAGGGTGGGGAGTAAAGTTAGCTACTGTGCACCAGGGGAGTATGATGGCTACATAACTGCCGTGCAGTCAGCCTTAGGGAGAGGTTACTTACTGGATTCCAAGACTATCTAGCCTGGCTATTCCAGCTGAGCTTTTGCTGGGAATGTATCAGGGCCTGAATCTGGGCCTTGATCAGGTGAGTAAAAATGTAGGTGCTTTCTTCTGTATTGAGGTAGTGGACTTATTCCTCTTTAAGTAACCTTGATCAAAACTTATTCAAAAAACTTCCTGACCCTCTGCTAGTTACATCATGTATCAGTCTCAGCAGAATTGTATATTAAACAAAAAGAATGCCTGCCATGGAAAAAAAAATCTGATATTGCCTGCTATTGATTCACACATAATGGAAGTGTCTCCCCCCGCACCAAAAAAAAATCACATGGAGACCTCACGAGCTTCTAGACTTCACTGGAAATCACTTTGAATCGCGGAGAGAAAAAGAAACCTTGAACAACTTATCTGAAATATTCTCATCAGGAACATCGGTAGTCTTTTCCCCCCTTTGCTTCCCAGTTCTTCCCAAACTGTGGACATTATTTCATTTACATTGGGTTAAAAAATCCAAAAGCGCTTAAGTAACTCAGAAACTGGCTTCCAACTAAAAGTTAATGAGCAGCAGGCTCCTAAGTCACTTAGGTACTTTTTATAAATGACTAAAATTTTCAAAAGTAATTGAATGACATTAATACTTTCTTCCACCTATAAAGTAAACTTGGTTCGGTTTGCATACACATTTGTCTGTTTTTATGTACTATTTATTCTGAATACTGTTCTGATCACCTGCTTGTTTCTGTTTATTTTTCTGAGGGTAAGGATTAAATCTCTCAGTAAATATGTAAAGAATAGAAACCAAATATGTAAAGAAGAAACCGACAACAATTAGTTTTAATTTCTCTGAGCATAAAACAAAATGAAGTATCTGTTATATCCACAGTTATGCTAGCTTTTCAACATTAATTTCTATGTCGGGATGGGTGGGGAGAAAGCAAAGTCTTTGAATATGATGAAAATTAAAAAAAGATCAGTGTTAGATCTTAGGAAAAGCATGTGTGGTATTGGACACCTAAAATGCACAGTGTCTTTTCTGTGTTGACATCTTGGCAAATTATATAGATTTTGACTACAGAAATATTAACTTTTCAGTAATAAACATTCTGAATTGCTTGCAAACAATTCAATATGCTGTTTGATTTATTTTGCATTTTAGAATGCTGCATTTTTAATTTCCAGATTCTTTTAACATAATAACCATCTCACACATTCTGAGATTGAGTGGTACAGCTGGGTGAATATTGCAAGAAAAATATGTGGCTACAATTTTTTTTAAACAAATTTGCTTGGAGTCTGTTCACTCCTTTTTGTGTGTGTGCTTGCTTTTTGGGAATATACTTTTTAATGAGTCTATGGGCAGCAATGTTGGAGGGAAGAAGCAAATGTTAAGCAAAGATTGACTTTTTTCGGCAGAAAGTGACATTTGAATCCACAAAAGTCTTCTGACTAGAAAACATCCTCAGCCAATCAGGGAACAAAAAGCATAATATAGTGTTGGTAACAACTAAAAATGGATCGACATTTCTGAATATCAAATATTTGCTACAATCTGTCCATAATAATCTGCAGACCAAGAATATTTCCAGAAATTATTCAGCAAATGTGGCTAACAGGTACATTAATATTTGTACTATGTTTGCTCTCAAAGGCTCCAGAGAGACAAGATGTGTGAGTTACTATCACAAAGATTCCAGTCAGAGAGCCTTGTTGTATAGCATGTCGCTCAAATGCTTGCAAAAACAGTCCTTACCCCCAAAAATATAAATTGTAGAAAAATAAGCCCGTCTGTGGCAATTGTTGGGCAAAACTGGAGTGTTCTTGCCTAAAATTAGTCAGTCACATCAACTAATTTGTAAAAGGCTGATATTTGACATTAAATCCTGAAAACACTTAAGCAAGTGGGTAGCTGTACTCACATGAGTAGTCCAATGACATCATTGTAGGTGAACATTGTATATTGATACTTTCCAGACAAATATAACACCTCTTAACTAATTGCTCACACTAGCCTTGGCAGACAAGCCTGCCCTATGCATAAGTATAAATTATTAATGGTAGTGGTTACATACATTAGGTCATAATTCTTCACCATGTCAAATTCTTCCACTGCATATGTTGTGGTAACAATACCTTCCATACACAATAACAAACTTTTCTACAACCCTAAGCTGTACCAACTTTTTTCATAAATCTGCTTTAATGTTCTTGTTGCTTACGTTACATTGGATAATTATCTACTCCAGTTGCTCTCTCTGAGCCAGGAAGGCACTCACTGTGTCACGTCAATGTTACTTTTAGGAACACAAGATTATGAAAACTTTGAATCATGCTTTAAGTCGTATACTTGAGAGACTACTTCGCTGAAGACTACAATGGACTCTGTGAGCGAGTTGTACAGGGCATGATCTCTTTCCTTATTGCAGGGGTCTCCAAACTGTTTGAGACAAGAGCCAGATTAGATTTTTGAAGGGGCTTCACGGGCTGCTGCCGCAGTCTCCCACCCTTTGTTTCTCCAGCCACGCCGCTGCTGCGGCCCCCTCTTTGCTCCTCAGGCCGCTGCCGCAACCCCCCCGCACCTTTGCTCCTCCAGCCGCACCAAGGGGGCACTCACCCCTCCGTCCATGGGGCAGTGGCAGCTTCTCCATATGCCTGCTCAGCTGGAGCTGGGGGCTAGACAAATTGATGCCGTGGGCCGGATCCGGCTCCCGGACCATAGTTTGGAGACCCCTGCCCTATTGCAATTGACAAAATGAGCAAACCTTCTAGGGGTTTCTACCTCCAAGAGCTCAGCTGTTCTGGATAACAATCAGGGACAGAATTCCCTGACTTTAGTTCATTTCTTAATCAATATTTCCTGATTAGAATATTAAAAATTCACCTCAGGTCACCTGGTTCTCTGATCTTTGCATTATTTCCCAGGTTGGGGTGAACCTCATGCTCTTCTGTATTTATAAGCAGCTCTGACTCTTCTCTTCCATTATTACTTCAATCTTAATTTTCCTTGTTATGCAGATAATATGCAAATGTCTTCTGGCTAGTTCAAATCCATTCCCACTACTACTGATTACTAGCGTTCATTACAATCCTAGATGGAACATAATTATATATAAAAAAATACATCAATAAAATGACTGCCTAATTTACAGTTCTTTGTTTTTCTCCCAACCCACAATACACATTCTCATATTTCAATTTTTGTTTTTCTCCTCTAGTCTTTTTTGGTCCAAATGTATCCCTGGAATATATTGTTCTACATAATTTACTAAACTAAAATGTTACCATTTTAGAAATGGAATATCATACTATACAAAGGATTTATAGGTTTACGATTAGCAGCCGTGTTAGTCTGTGCATTATAACACTTGTTCTTTAGGAGTGAGTATTGCACTCCTCATTGTTTCCATGATATTTTGGAAGGGTTAAAATATGTTGTCTATTTGGTTCCCAAATAAAATCTTCTGCACATATTTATGATCAACCTTTCCTTCTTTTTAAATCATCAGACTAGTTTGCAGAGGGGAATATCGGATAGATCTCAGCAGGAGCTGCAACAGGGCTTTGGTTTGTTTGTTTTCTTTAATCCACAGCCCTGCTTGGTCTGGCACAAAATCACCCAGCCTCAGTTAGATTTCAGGGAGAGAATGTGTCTCAGGAGGTAAAATACCTTTGAAGATCACAGGCTCAGGGAGAAAGCACATTTACTGTTGATCTCCTTTGGCAGATGGTCTGTCTCTCAGAGCGTATGTGTAAGGAGTAATGGTAGGCCATGCCTTTGCCCCTACCTGTTAGAGAACCCTTTCAGGGGAAATGCACCTGATCATCCCCTGCACTTAACAGACTGACCCACTCAGGAGTTTGCCGCAGTTTGGGCAGTAGCCTCATAGTATAAAACTCAGATTGGGTCAATGTTTTGAATGAAGTCAGAGCTGGTCAAGATTAGTGATAGGCAAACATCAAGCTTGAGGTCCAATTTGCCAATCCCTAGTACTAAGAATCCAGGAAGTTCCCTATGAAATACCCATCTAATTAACAGGGAGGAAGGGAAGAGGCGCTTAAGGATGACTGATGGATGGATGCCTGTACAAAATCCTGTGATAGATCTAGATTGAGACCCACTGCCCTTTGAAAACAGCAAGGGTGGGGGGGGGGGAGTTTTTATCTTATATGTATTCTCAATAGAGCTGTGTGAAAGTCTTCTGTTGGTGTTCATGCAGCTCATGAGAAGCCAAACTACAGATTTTGCACAGTTGTTTTGAGAATAAATGTAGGAAGAGAAATTCTCTCACTTCCTGTTCTTTAACTTCCTGTTTTGTGTTGGGCTCAAAATGTCCTGAGTTTAGGACTCAATATCTCATTCAAATAAACCTGCAAATTGAAAGCAAACTTCATCCAAAACTTTCAAATTTTGTCTGATTTAAAGTCAAAACCACCTGAATCTCCCAGTTTTCCATGGGTTCTTCCTAAAAACTCATCTGTTCAGCCTTGTCTGAAACTTAGACCACATTTAGGAGCCTGAGTAGAATTTCATATTATACTAAAATTTGAAAACTGGATTGCATTCCTTCTGTTTGGTGACTATTGTTGTAGGTTTGGGTTTTTTTTGTTTTTTTAGTTCTGCCTTTAAAGATATGGACCTAATTATGCTAGGGGCACAATTTTCATAGACAATATTCAGGCTACTGGTTTGTGAAGTATTCACAAATACACTCATTGTTTGAAATTTGTGCATCTATGTACTTGTGCACAAGTACACACTGTAAACTTGTGCATCTAAGTGCAGAAAAGGTGATGAAAATATGTTTGCAGTTTCTAAATATACATTTGAAACATTAGAGCAATAAAATACAATAACAAATAGTTGCAAGGCATACCATAAAAAGGTATACTGGTAATTACGTAGTGTTGGTCCCATGAGACTATGATTGTGGGTGAAGGTACTCGTGTGTAAGTCTCTGAAGGAATGGATGCACGTTTTTAACAAGACAGAATGTGACAGGTAGCTTGTAACTGATCTAAATGTCTTATTCAAAAAAAAATCAAAGGATGCAGCTCAAATAAGATTAAAAGTCTTTTGACAGTCAAAATAAAAGAAGTGTGTGGAAACAGGTAACAGTGCAGACATAATTTTCTTGTTGAAAACAATACCCCATGAAGAAATGTTGTTTGTCCATATGGGTCAGCATTCATTTCAATTTATTCTGGCCCAGTTCTGCTCTCTAAAAATACATTCTTTTTAAAGGATGTATTACTCTTTGACAGAAGAGGGCAGTGTTTCTTCACTGTTGCTTGGGGGGAAATCTGAATATTACTTTAAAGATCAGTCTCAAGAGAGTGTTGTGAACCAACAAATTTGAATGTAATAAATGCCCTCTGAATATCATGCTACTTAGTAAAAATAACAGGTAGTGGAAAAGTAGACATTATTGTTACTTAATTATTGTCAGCATTAAATTGTATTGACCCCAAAGAATAGCATATAACCTTAAATATTTCAATGGATTTTTTTTGTTATGCTCAAAGGATTAATTCTATGAAACAGTACCTTAGATGAAAAAAGATAAGAATATGATGTTCTTTACTAAGGAAATTTCTATAAATAAAAATAGCTTACCACAAATTTTACAGAAAAATACCCACATAGCACTGATGATCTGATATTTTAGAAATAACTCTTTGTACTGCCATGTCATGTATAAGTAGGGTGGCTGATGACTCTGGAAATAGAAACTGGTTTGGCTAAAATAGGAATCAGCCCACATCTTTGTACTTAACCACTTGTGAGATGTAAACCGTAGCCTCAACTCAGGAAAATACTTAAACACATGTTTAATTTTAAAAATGTTAATCCTCTATTATTAAAGTGCCTTTCCTGAATGGGGATGCTTTCCTGAATCAGGGCTATGATGGGGTATATATATCATACTGACATTGAAAGAGTTAACTGGAGATGGGCTCAAGTAAGGTACCTGGTTGCAGATATAGAGGGCAGGCTAGGTCCAAATAAAGATGAAGCCCAGCTAGGAGAGGAAATGGGTGGTGACCAGAAAGAAAAGCAGCCCAAATGAGGGCTTTACTACAGATGGGGATATATGTAGTTTTAGCCTGGATGGCAGCACATAATGAGATAATGGAATAAAATATTGGACAAAGCAGCTAAAAATGAAATAGAAAGATTTGATATAGGAATACACCTGAGTAAACAGGAATTGAAAAGCTTAGTACAGAAAAATTTAAAAGAGGAATCCAAAAAAAAATTGGATCAGTGAAAGAAGATCATTTGTTGAATTGTGCCCTAAAGTTGAGGATCATTACATACTTAGATAGGAAAAAGTGATTTTTGTTTAGAGTACTAACTGGCCCGAGTGGCTTAAACAATATTTTTTGGAATAAATAAACCTAAAGGTAGAATATATGCACGGGGTAGGGTAGAAGGTTGATGGCCATCATAACGTATCCAGTCAAGCCTGCTTTGCCATGGTGGAGAAAACAAAAGGGCTGTGGGAAGTGAGGGTGAGAACTCTGTGGTTCCTCTTTGGTTGCTAGAGAACAGAAGAAAGGCCTATGTGCAGCAAGCCCTGGGAGGGGCTGTGGGAAAGGATGTGAAGGAAAACCAAGGCAGGAAGAAGTTCAGGGGTGCAACAAGGATTCAAAGAGAGCAGATTTTAGCTGCTTTCCATAGATTGGAATCCACAGTAGAGGAATGGCATGTCCTCTGAAAAAGGTCGTGTGGAAAGAAACTCAAGAGAGGATTATTGCATTTGGAGACAGGTCTCCAGTGAGAAAGCCTTGGGAGGTTTTGTTGTGCACAAGAGCAAGAGGACAACCCTGTAGAACCTAGGAAGAGGTGAAAAGTCTGTGAAGGAGTGAGCCTGGGTAGGGACAAAGAGTTATGATTATTTGAATGGAGTTTATTGAGCCCCTTGTTTACTCCAGAAATGGAGGTGGAACTATACAAGACCTGATTGGAGGGCCAAATTATGAGAAGAGGCAGAAAACTGCAGGGCCAGAGAGGCTGTAGGCAGGGAGTAGGTATGCTCAGCAGTGAATCCACTCTTCTACGAGGGCTTTCATGACTGATTTGTTTCTTTAGCACCTCCTCATGTTTCAATTTTGACTGAAATGACACAAGCCCTTTTTTTTCAACTTCCTATGGTATTTCTTCATTTTTCTTTTTTTAGTACTAGCTCTCCACTAAATATGTTGTGTTAGAAAAGGGTAGTGGAAACCGATTACTTCTCTTGGGGAGCAATGGGGTTTCCCTATCCCTTTGTAAGAGACTGAGGTTTTCACTTTCAGCCCTAGGAAACTTAAGAGTAGAGGGGAGAAAAGGTGTCGGGTGAGGTGGAAGGAATTATAACGAATACAACGTCCAAAGTACCCTGAGAAAATTTGGTTTTTTTCTTTTTATTTTTCATCTTGTTCTTATTTTTAAAAACTTTTTTCCAATTATTTTAATTGAACTCAAAATGCTCTGCATAATTGCCAGACTAAAAAGCTCTGAATACAGTAGACCTCTTTCCTCAGAAAATATGCAGCTCAGTGGGCAGGAGTACAAGATTTTTCTATATTCTTCACTAGACGTAGTGGAATCTCTTATTCCTCACTCCCAGGCTAGACACAAATAAGAATCACTGTTCAGTCTTTGGCTTCTCTCGACTGGGCTGCCAACATTATTCCCTTGCATAATGTTACCTCTCAAAATAGTCTACAGTGTACACTCCTTTCTGTAACAAGTAGAGTACTTGTACTACACACACCCCGATTAGTGACTCCCCATGTCCACTCTCAGGCAAATAAAGACACACCTGAAGCTGGTGGATATGTAATCAGGAAGATACCCTGCTTGGCTCTGTACTCACCCAGCTGTGCCTCCCTGTCTGCACTGCTGTTTTTAGCAGTGTAATGTCACTCTGATTCTTCCCTGCTGGAATTCCTCCTCTTAGCCCTGGCAGCAGGGAAGATGACTGAACTGGGGGCCTGATGGTCTTTCACTGCCACTGAGAAATGCTCGTGAAATGAGGATCAGATAGAGCCTTTCCCCAGAGCTTTTCACTGACACGTAGCTACATGCCACGGCATAGATGGAGCCTGCTTTTTCACTGCAGTGTTTTGCTATGTGTAGCCTGCATGCTGTGTAGACATGGACTCAGTTTGAAACAGAACTGATGGTAGCATATCTGTTCACATGATCCATCAAAAGTCCTCAGATTTTCAGGTAATGAATTTTAGGAGTTGACAAGCTGGATACACCCTGATCTGGTGACCTTGAGGTGAGAATCTACATACCACATTGGAAATCCCCTAAACTAACATTTCCCAAAATGTGGGGCATTTCCCACTGTTAGGGCATGAAGGACTAGCTGAGGTATGGGGAGGAACATGGATAGAACTCTCAATTGTTCTCTTGAGTATGATTTCTTTTAATGTTAGCCTATAGCACAGGGATGGGCAACCTTGGCACATGGGACCGCAGGGTAAGCACCCTTAGTGGGCCCCGCCGGTTTGTTTACTTGCCAGTTTGCTGTCCCAGTCCAATGGGGACTGCGGGAAGCGGCGGACCGCGCCGCTTCCCATATCCCCCATTGAACCAGGAACATATGGGTAGCTTTGAGATTAAAGTGAGTGACAGCCCTCAAATAAGTGTATTTGAGAGGTATAGTGTGGGGTTAAAATGGTTCTAATGCAAGGATTCTCTAAACTGAACTCACAAATTTAGATTGGCTTGTGTTGTGTACAGAACTGAGTTTGTCTTGCCTTTATCATTGACAACCTTTGTATAAATCACTTGCATTGTTTGCCTTCTTATTTATCTTCCATCTGTTAAATGTGCCTAAATTACTAAGAGTTCATTAGCTAAAGCTTGCAAACTGGTTTGAAGATGACAAGCACATATACTTTGTGACAATTTTTCTTGTATGGTTCAGTGGACCTGAATGCATTGGACTTGAATCTTCAGTCAACCAGTTTGGTCTACTTTGAAGTTTACCATTACCCTTTGATCAATCCTGAATCAAATAAAAATGTTTCTGTAGTTGCCCATGTTGCATTTGACATTGCTAGCAGCACAATGCATCCATGTTTTTAATTACTTCTGTTTATATCTAGCTGTATTTATTAGCAACATTTCAGGATAGCTGGCAATTAAAATGGAAAAATAAATAATACATGATGCATTTTTGTTCAAGCTAATCTTGGTATTCTAACACTAACAAGCTGTGTGTGAGAGGAGGCTATGCTATTCCATTTTGTTTGTGTTGATTGAATGCTCTTTCTGTAATTGGAATGTGAAAAAGCATACATATGGCGAATTGTTGGAAGAAGATGTAGGAAACAGACCTTTAGGGTTTAGTTATACTGCCTTGGATTAGGGATGAATGATTTGATCTCATCCATAAAATTATTATAATCTATGCTAAAGCCCTGAAAGTGTGTAGTAACACTGTCAACAGGTGCAATGTTTCAGACATTACAGTATTTCACTTTTATAAGGGAGTGAATGTCCTGAAACCTGACCCCGCATTTGAACCTGAATATTTTATTTATGTATGTATTTTTTGAGGGCTGAGAATGGCTTAATGTATTTTCCCTCTTCACCTTCCTTTTGGTAGTAGGTATCAAAGCTTTTCCACTGTGTCCTGCTGCCGCTGAATGTAAATTAGTAAATTGTTACTTGAAATGAAATGGTTGGTGGTTACAGAGCCAAAGTATCACATCCTATCATTTTGCATAGCCAATCTTGCTACCATTAATAGATCTGTTATATGTAAAGTCCATTGTATTGGCCATAAAGAAGAAAGACAAGGTGCAATGGACATGGTTTAATTAGGGTGCAACTTGATTCACTTAACATGTATGTGAATACCTGTTAATAAAGGTATCATGCAGATCATCTAAGTCTCTTTTTCCCACTGATTCTTTAGGGGATGCTTTCCCCTATATCCACTTCCAACTCCTGTTTGTTTATCATGGGTCAGTACCCCTTCTGGAACAAGTACCTACACTGGACACCTGACACATCTGATACCAACTGATTTGTGATATGTTGATTTAATCTCCTTTCCTACCCCCACTGAGACCCTGACTGGTTGTGGGGAAGGCAGAAACACTCACCCCACTTTTCCTCATCTCAGCTAACCTGGCAATGAGGGAAAAATAATTGGTCCAGCTCTAAAAGGGGGGAAAAAAAGACAATGAGCAAAAGCCCACAAGGGATCATAAAAACCTGGACCTATTCTGATCACATGCAGGGGAGGAGGGGTGCAGCTGACCAGTGACTAACAAGGGAGTTCCTTCTGCAATGCATGGGGTATAAATTCCCTTCCTTTCCTGTGTACCTGGTGGGCCAGCTGGTCTGGCCACTTCCAGTCCCTGCCACCCAACACGTCTTGTTTCTGCTCAGGCACATCCACCTCTTCTTTCCCTCACAAACCAAATGCAGTTGGTGACTCTTAAAGGAGCTCTATCACCTTTTCTTCCTGCTGGCCAGATAAAGATGCAATGTATTCAGTTGTAATAAGCACATTCTGAAGTGATCGCTTGCGTTCCTGCAGAACCTGTCACAAAAGGAAATTTATCTTTGTGTCCCATTTCATCTTCAGAAAGATGTCACAGATATTACAGAATCCTGGATAAATGTTGCTGAACTGAATAAAGATATTAAATTACTTTTTAATAAGCTTACGAGTCTATTGTAATGAAAATGCAATTGTCCATGTTAGTGAGGGATTGTATGTATATCCATGGGAAGGATAAATAGAAAAATAGCAGGGTGTGATTAGGTAAATTCACTCAGTTTGTAACATCTCCAGAGAAACATCACCACCTGGAGAGGTTAGCATATCCTTGTTAAAATTGGATTACCCAGGGACCAACTGACAAAGAGTCTTTAGATAAATACCATGGTTTTAAACTGGCTCATGGCTTTCTTTCTGATGCAGACAGGATTTCAGGTCCAAGGTGGTCCTAAATATTAATGAAAGTTTGGAGGATGTTGTCTGACTGAGGTGTCATTTGAATGAGTGCTTGTTCTGAGCTGAAGCTGTAAGGGATGTTCCCTGTGATCACAAATTCCTATGTAGGGCTCGAAAGACTTATCACCCATCAGAAGTCTTATTGAAGTGAGGGGGTGATCTCTGGTAAACCTGTAAGTATCTTTGTACGTTTTTTTTCTGTTGTTTTTAATGTTTCTATCTTAAGAATAAAATTGCTTGCTTAGAAACATCTGTGTGGTAACTGATAAGAGTGGGAATCACACTGTGTACTGTTTCTCAGGAGAGAAGCAAAGCAGGAGATAACCTATCTTTTGCTAGGGAAAACTCTGCAGCCTGGAAATACCCTGGACAGAATGGGGAGAGAAACAAGTGAGGGAATGGCTGGGAGTGGGAAGCCTAGAATGGGCATCCTTGCTTGACCATAGAGAAGGAATACAAGTGCAGTTGTCCTGAACTGTTACACATGGTTCCTGATTGTTAACCTGTTCTCTAAAATACTGTATCACTATTTGGTGTAGGGAAGATAAAGCCATATTTGGATTAAGGCCTGAGTAACTTTAATTGGGCAAATGCTTAATGAAAGTTAGCATTGCTAAAAGATGTCTGAAACTTTTTTTTTCCCTTGCAAAAAGCTATTAGGATAATGTCACTTGCTTGCCACTAACTCTGCCTCCACCTCTTAGAGTTATTTTCCCGGTTTCATAACTTAACTTGCTGTCACGAGGCTGTGGCTGGATATGTGGATGCTGACTAATCGTTAATTATATTTGAACAACTAAGACCTTTGTGTCTTGGGCCTAAGCAGAAGTGTGTCTATTTATCACATAAGACCTTTTTTGAATCTGTTTTTTGGGAGAAGTATGTTTGTGGTTACCAACAAACTGGGGCAAGACATCTATCAACTAAACTGAAATCTTCACTGTGACTTTGAGCTCAAAGTGCTATGTCACTGGTTCATGTTGAACTACAGCCATCATGCTGGAATCCCTAACTGGATAAGAGTCCCTGGGATAATGTGGAAGAGTCATTGAGCCCTGCAAGAGAAGCTAGCCTTGTGGCAAGAAGGTTAGGCCATCAATACACCTCAAGTTGCATCTGTCTTTCCTACTAAAGTGGCCATCCAAAGGAGAGGTAAAAGATTGTCCACTAGCTAAGCCAAGCCTCATGTACATGAGAGAGAGAGAGAGAGAGAGAAAGAGAGAGAGAAAGAGACCAAACTTTTTACCTACATGTGAAGGAGCTCCGATCATCAGTAAGGATACTTGTAAATATCAACCTAGTTCCAAACTAAGACCAGTTGTGTGAGCTACAACCTTTCTGAGAAGGTGTAAAAATCCTTCTGTAGAGTAATTGGAGGGCTTTCAATTTCTTCACTGCTCATTTGTCTGTCTCTGTGTGTCACTAACTGTTCCCCAGAGTAGACACTAAATCCTTCTGTGTGTTTAAAGTAATGAGATCCCTGGTTAAACCACTGCCATTTTAAAGCTACTTTAAGTGTAGAATTTTATAAATCATTCCACATCTGTGTGACATTACCAGGGTGATGGAGGCACTGTGTTAGTGAGGAGAAGAAATAGACTAGATAAACAAAATATTGATGTGATTTCTGTGAAGAGGTAAATCTTAAGAAGAGGAAGCAACCAGAGGATGAAATCATATTAAAACCAAGGCAAGTAACAGCCTCTGCCTTTAACAGACTTTTAACTAAATTGCTTAACTCACAGGAAGTGGCTACTCTCCTTAATTTTCCTGTAAAACCTGCTTTCCTTAAATTCTCCATTATAACTTGATTTAATTATTAATTGAAGTAATTTGCAAGCCAGATGAATTGAACCATTGACTCATAAATTTCAAAGAGCTATACTGAAGTTTTTTTGTTTTGTTTCTCATGTTGACACTTCACCACAAAGTAGCCTACATAGAGGTCAAAAAGTGAAATTATTCAAAATTTATTCCTAAGCCCATCCTATATTTTAAGTATTCAGAATACCATCCAATAATCCCAACAGTAGGTCAAAAACTTTCTGCAGAGTTTTCCATCATAAAATGCTGACTTAACTATATCAAAATATTCTGTTGGAAAATGCATTCAAAGATCTCAAGCAGGGAGCAACATGGTAACTGTGACATGGTACATAGAAATTACATAAACCCCAACATAATTATTTTAAAAGTATGTTCTAATTCAACATTACTACCACTGAACAGGAGTGTTGTAAGTGTCTACCACTCTATATCTGACAGTCTTTACAGTTGTGTCTGATTCAGCTTTCAGTCAGCTCTTCGCTATATGGAAAATCCTGCATTGTGGTAGGAGGACATTACCTAATAAGTCTCTTAAATTTCTACATTTAGAAGCTTTGAAAGATTCTTTCTTTTATCTTGAGGCAATATGCACACTAATATGCCCATGCAAATCAAAACTAAGTGAAATTTGTATGTTTATAGGTATGTCTAGTATAAAAAGAGAGGTTTTTTCCCCCCAGAAAAAAAGAGGTTTTTTTCAATAGAAATTTGAATAGGAAAAACAAAACAAAACAAAAATCAGCCAAAACGCAACACATTTTGATTTGGAAATGCTGCTGCACTGCTCTGTAGGGTGGGCTCTGTGGTCTGCATGCTTCTCCCATGGTTATCATATTCTCCCTTCCTGGAGAAGGAAGATGGTGCATTATGCGAGATGTAGTTTGACGGGAAAGACCAGTTTATAGAAGAGAACGGGGACATGAAATAAAAAAGTAAAGCTTCCATAAAACACTACAGCAGCATTTCCATTGTTCAATTACCAAGATCCTCCATCTTTCAAAACACATTATGAACATAATTAAATAAAATCACTGAGCATCTCAAACTACACAAGTTTTATTGTTAAAGCAGTATCAATTAAACCAGCAGCTAATGTGTGCACTGCACTGACTTCAGAATTATCTGTCAATCTCCGTTTTAAACTCTTCTATTTTTTATTAATTGGTTGATTGACTCCAAGATATCTATAACATATTGCATGTGTACGTTGAGATGCAATATTGTAATATTTTTCCCAGATCTCAACTTTCTTTGTTTCTTAGTGGCTGTTCTACCCTTCTTCCCCCAATCCCCTGATCATACAGCTGCTCAATCCTGCCCAGCTTTTGCCTGAACAGTATTGTTAAGAGGCTATTCCATATTCCTCACTTTAATTACCACCCTTCCTGTCTGTCTCAGTAGACACTGTCTGCGTGCAAAAAAACCTCTCTTGTTATTTTTAACCCTAGAACAATAGAACTTCAAATAATTATAAGATTTTAGAATTGGCATGAGCAGAATATTTGCATAATTATTTTTGTGAGTTTAAAAAGCTCTACTAGTCATTCACTCTTCAAATGCAGAAGATTTGTAATGAACAACCTGTGTAAATCTTTTCTTGAAAGAATATTGGCAATGAGATTTTTTTTCTGTCTAAACCTTGTAGACCACTTGTGAATAAAAACCTTGCTGAAATGCTTTGTAAACACATTCATCTGTAATGCACTTTTGTACATTAAATATTGCAAAAACAAAATTTCTGAGCACAGGCTTACAAAAAGTATTACTGGTAAAGATATTGTACTGAAAAATATGGCCATATTAATATACAAATTACTAATAACATACACTGGATTTTGCTACATCAAAGACTAGACTCACAAAGGAATTTAGCCACCTAACTATCATTATAGGCACCTAAGTACAAAATTTAGACCCTCTAACCCTGAAGGTGCCTAAATTCCTTAGGCACCTAAGGTTCTACTGGTGGGCACGCACAATGCTGCGTAAATCCTGATGCCACAATCTGCTCGGTGCCTTAGTCCCAGCAGGATCCTTGGGCTAGTTGTTCCCCTGTCTATTAATTGGCAGAGCCCAATCTATTAGGTGTTCTCAGAGCATGCCTAATCCGCAATTGCGTTGCCTCATACACCATCAAGAGACTTGTGGTTAGAGCACTCTGCTAGGATATGGGAGATCAGATTTAAAACCCCACTCTGCCGGAACTTGACCCAAAATCTTTCACTTCCCACCATATGCCCTAATCACTGAATAATGGGTATTCTGGGTCTCTTTCTCTCTCTCCCCCATTGAAGCTATTCCACTTCATATTAATAATTAAGTATTCATTGGAGCAAGAACTAGAACCTATCTCTCCCAGGTGAATGCCCTAACCCCGGGGTTATAGATTCATTTGTTTCTCTCTAGTCCAATTATTAATTAAATATTTTCTAGAAAACTGCCAGCTTATATAATATATATGTACCTCCATGAAGAGATAACCTGGAAACTTAATCTTCAGGGGGAACCAAGGTGCTTCTGTTAAACAACAATTTTCCGTAAACTTTTTTACAGTAGGAAGAATAAGAAAATCTACTCTACAATGGCCTGATCCAAAGGTCATTAAAGTCAATGGAAAATCTCCTTTTGACTTCAGTGGGCTTTGAATCATACATATATCCCTTGTCCACTTGTTATTTCAACTAATTGTCATTTCAGACAAATGACATTTGGGAAAGAATTAGGTGAAAGTGTGAAACCCAATGGCACCAAATAATGCTCTGAAAGTTGCAAGTTTTAGGAGAGTATTTCCTTACATTCAAATATTTATTTAAAGGACTTTGGATAACCTGTAACTACTGTCTTGTCTTGGAGCTTTTAAAAAAAAATTCCTCAAGTGCCCAGTGTTCAAAAACTGTTAGTTCTGGACCCTCTGGTTCTATGAATTGATCTGAATCTTGGTGATTTTCCTTTATGCTAGTGTCCCAAAATGAGTTTAAACCGCCCACATGTTGCTGTCTAATTGTTTCTCTTTCCAGCTGATGGTCATTAATTGTAACCCTTCTGTGATGTGGAGTTGGCAGTATCAAGGGTCACATTCAATATATAGGTTAGGGGTTCCTCTTAAAAATACAAATAAGAACCATCTTGAGCACCTACCCAGTAATTTGGGGAAATTTCCTTCCTACCCTGCCCCTCCCGGCACCTATGAGAGGCAATACTTCCCCACTCACAAGCAATGAGTCTTTGTATGACAAAAATATTTTTTAAAAAATAAAAAGGAACTTGCCAGTAAATTGTGACAACTCCACAATCACCATTCAAAAGCATGTAACCATGAACAAATGCCTATCCCAGAGTATGTTGAGCAGTGGCCTTTGCCTCAGTTTCTCACCTTGTGGCATGAAAGGCCAGAAAATGTTCCTTTAACCTGCCTATGCACTCTTCCCTCCCCTGCACCCCACTCTGAGGAGTTGTTCTTGGTCAGCACGGGCCCACAGTGCAGAAATGCATTCACTTCAGTTCTTGATCCACTGCGGGGGCAGGGAAAGGAAGTGTCAAGCAAAGACTCAGGAGCTGCTGCTGCCACCTCTTCAAATGAGTCACAGTTGCCACCATTCACGCTTGTGCCACTGGCTGCTCTTGCTGCCTCTCACTCTGTTGCTGTCATTTGCTCCAGTGCCACTGACCCTGCCATTCTCTCTGTCACATTCTGCGGTTCCACCATTTAACACAGCTCACAGCATATAATGGGGAAGGATAGGCAGTGGTGTGTGTGTGTTTGTTTGTTTTTTCCCCTCCCCCCTAACGCTGGTCCACACCAGGCCTAAGGCTCAGTAGCTAGCTGTTTATCAGTGATTTCAACTCTAGTGATCACTTAACAAAACTGAGACTGTCAGTTGTGTCTATTCAGCTCTGTCTTCAAACAGTGGAGAGAGGAAGGGTCACAGTCTAGGTCTCTTTAGGCTTCCCCAAAAGGCTGCAGGGTTGGTTGAAAGCAAGTAGTTTGCAGCAGAAAGCACCATTATAGCTGATTCTTAATCTATAAGGATAGTGCTTAAAATCAATTCAGGTTATGTTTCTTCAACCTTTAGACAATTAACACTTACCAGTGGCTTCCAGTGAGATAGCCGAATATGTTTTTTTCAAACATAAGTTACTATGAATGTCTCAGTGCATATAGTATCTGCGCTCACTACTTTGTAGAATTTTTGGATATTCTTTAATCTAGAGGATTTCTAATGCCAAGCAGTTACTCACACAGCCTGCAGATGGATGTAATCATGCATCCCATATATTTCATGGTCTTTAAATGCAAACTCTTCACTTTTTCCTCAGACCAGAATGCTGAAATCTCAAAAGACGAGGAGCACCTTGTGACAGACTGACAATACCATGACATATCCTGGGCAAACCTTATGGAATTAAGATAAACTTTACTGAATTAAGTCAAATTTACTGAATTAGGTTTGATATCTTTCGGATACATTGCATTAAAAATTCAGTTGTATATGTGGTGTTGTGGAATTCTGTATAACTCCTCCAAGTCGAGAGGGATGCTAACGTAATTCTTCCATTATCAGCCTTTAGAAGTCATCCTTCTGGAGAAGTTTGTATATTCAAACTGTATAACTGTAAACTGTATGATGGTTCCTGTAAACTCCAGGAACCATCATACAAAGACAGTACTTTAGATAAATAGCCTGGTTTTAAACAGGCTTAGGTCCTTCTTCCTGATCCAGCAAACAGACAAGACCTGAGTCCCTGGAGGGATCCAATCCTTAGGAAAGGGTTGGAAGGAATGAGCCTGCTGAGGCCCCGTGAGACTGGGTGCTTGTTCTGAGCTGAAACTGTGATGAACTTAAAACCACAAGGAAACTGTCGGGTGAAGTACTGAAGTTCTGCTCTTGACAGAGCCTTTGTTAGGGCTGGTCTTAACTCTGCTAAGGGTATTAGCCTATGTATAGGTTCCTTTATTGTTTTCAACACTTTTTTCTGTAGTACTTTTTACCTTAAGAATGAAGGTTTGCTTAGAAAGAGCTGTGTGGTGACTTAATAGCTGTCTCGGAAGAGAAAGCAGGCAGGCCTGTTCAGGCAGCCTGTTTCTCTTGGGGATATTACAGTGAAGGCAAGGACTGGTTCAGCTTGGAGATACCTTGGTCAGAAGGAAAAGAGATGTGGGTAACCAGAAGGGAGAGATGATGGCCAGGAGAGCCCGAAGTCTAGGAGTAGGTGCTCTTGCTGGACCACCGAGACAAAATATAGGTGCAGTTTCCCTGAACTGTGACATACCTTTCAGCACGAATTCACACAAAATTAATTTTCATGTACATATGAGCCATCTTTTGAAATTTCACAGTTTTGAGATGATCAAAATAAGTAAAATTTCTACTAAGTTTTTAAACGCCACTTTCAAGGGATACAACAGCATAGAAATTGGTTATCCAAAATGGCAGCATTTTGCAGAATATTTGGCATCCTCTGGTCACTCCAGATTTTGGGTCTGACTCTTTTTTCTAGAGATGCTAAGAATCTGTGGTTCCCATTGCCTTCCAGTGGAGTTGTGGGTATTCAGTACCTCAGAAGATCAGGCCCTTTGTCATGCTCTAAATTCAGTGAACCATGTACTTACCTAAAGTTCCCTCAATCTTTTTTGAAAAATACTGTACTATTTGAAACTCAGTCATTCTGACTGATTCATTCCATTCATAATGATGTTCACAGCTATGTATCTCTTTTCTTCTGTTGTACTTGACTGTTCTCATAATGTAAACCCTTCAAATTTGTCGTTTAGGAAAATCAGAATGCTAAATGTCTTCCCCAGTCTTGTCCATGCATTTGTCATGCAGTCACTTTCATGCCTTCTTCCATGAACCCTCTCGTATGTGGAATGAACTGTCTGAGCTCATCTGCAAAGTCTAAACTCTATACCATGTCTATATTTAAAACCCTGTAAAGATCCATGCTGCTTATAATGAATAATGTTGATTTTATGTGGTCTGCCTATCGCTTCCATTCTCTTCTCTCTGACCCCAGCTAGCTTTCTGCCCTTATGTAAGATTCCCTGGTCAGTTACTATTCTTCTTCAGAGTTTGAAAAGCACTTCTAGAGTAACAGGTAATAGAGTAACGGGTGCTACTATAAATAAAGAACAGATTTTGTATGTGTGGACAGCACCTACCGTAAATGGGAATCTTGACTGAGGTTTCTAGGCATTATTGTAATACAATAATAATAAGCTTCTTTGTTATTTTGGCTCTCTAATAAAGAAAGGGGAGTCTCAGGAAAACCATTTAAAAACAGATGAAAAATCCAGTATTTTCTATTCACAAAGCAGTTCAAAAAGCATATAATATTTTATAAAACAAGTTCACAAGCATGTTTATAACTAGGGGTGTTAAATTAACGTTAAAAATATAATCATAATTGTTGCATCCAACGAAGTGGGTATTAGCCCACGAAAGCGTATGCTCTAAAAATTTTAGTTAGTCTTTACGGTGCCACAGGACTCTTTGTCACTTCTGCAATTCCAGACTAACACGGCTACCCCTCTGATTCCAATCATAATTGTGAGATTAAAAAAGTCCTGATTAACAGCAGCTTTAATCACACTGTTAATAGTAGAATACCATTTAAATTTTTGGTGTTGGGCTAGAAGTATGATGTGTGTTGAGGGAGCGCTGTCTCTTTTAAGCAGAGCACTCAATGCATTTTCAGCCAGGAGCTCCTGCTTTTTGCAGCATTTGCTCCTGAGCTGCCAGCAGCAGCAATCTCCTTGTGTTCCCAAACCCCAGAGCAACTGGATACATGGGCAGGGACAGCCCGACCTCAGTACCCCTGAGCATGTAGCTCTGGTGTGCAATTAATACGATTTTATTTTTTAAAAAAACACATTACTTGGTTTTGAGTTAATTGCATGCATTAACTGTGATTAATTGACATCCCTGATTATTATTTTTGATTACAAATATTTGCACAATATTTTTTTTTTTTTGGTAAAAGTCACAGCATGAAGGGGCATACAAATGTTTAGCACACTTGGCATGTAAATACTTTGCAATGCCACCTACAACAGTGCAATGCAAATGGCTGTTCTTACATTCAGGTGACATTGTAAATAAGAAGCAGGCAATATTATCTCCTGTAAATATAAACAAACATGTTTGTCTTAGTGATTGGCTGAACAAGAAGTAGGGCTTAGTAGATATGTAGACTCTAAAGTTTTACATTATTTTGGTTTTGAGTGTAGTTATGTGAAAAAAAGCTACATTTATAAATTGCACTTTCACGTTAAAGAGATTGCACTACAGTACTTGTATGAGGTGAATTGGAAAATACTGTTTCTTTTATCTTTTTTTCACAGTGCAGATATTTGCATTAAAAATATAAAGTGAGCACTGTACACTTTGTGTTTATATTGTAATTGAAATCAATATATTTGTAAATCTAGAAAAAAATCCAAACTATGTATAATACATTTAAATTGGTATTCTATTATTGTTTAACAGGGCAATTAAAACTATGATTAATCACAATTATTTTTTGAATCTAGTCAATTTGTTTTGAGATAATCACTTGAGTTAACTGTAATCCATTGACAGCCCTACTTATAACATGGTTCAGTATTGAACAAAAAATGGCTTTGTCTTTAAAACAACAACAAAATTTGTCAACTGCTCTATTGCTTTCCATGACTATTTACTTCTGAAAAGGAAAATGGTTTTGTATCAGCTAAACAGAGTTAAAACGACGTGTCTGATTTCCTCTAGAGTGAGAAAAAAAATAACTTTTCATCAGCAGTGAATGTACAAGCAACTAGTCACATTGCTTATTTGGTGAAAGCCTGTGAAATATTGTGACTATACTACAGTGAACATCAATATTTAATTTGTCTCATGTTTTTTGTTATGAGTAAGTGCTCAAGTAACACAATACATCAGGGAACTCTGTATATTGGAAATAATAAATGGAGAATTTAGCAACTTAAATAGTATAAAGATGTAGAGGTTCATTTTAATGGTAAATATATTTTAGTTAGGTCTCTGAGATTTGTGTTTTTAATTACTTGGTAACTAAAACTTAGGTCACCCAGTTCCATGAAGCATTTAGTTAAACTAAAGCAGAATACATTAAAAATAACAAATATGTTCATTTTAACTATGTATTACTGTGTATGTGCCATGTACTGCTATGTCATCTAACCCTTTAAATATGTTTAAAGATGACCTGTCAGAATAAAAACAGTCTTGCTCTTTTTGTCTATTCTGCATAAAAGCCTGAAACATCTAATTTTAAGTGTTTTTGTTTTAGGAATTTTTTTTGTATTAGAAATATTATATAAGTAACATTGTGGTATATGCAAAGATTGGAATGATAATGAAGAACATTAATAAAAGCTGAGAGAAATTAGTCTCAGATTGAGAAAGAGGTATTCATTCAGGTCAGATCTTCATCTGGTATAAATCAACATAATTTCAGTGACCTCAAAGGAACGATGCCAATTTACACCATCAGAGGACCCAACCCATTATTTTTCACACTCCTACAAAATAAAGATCCATAGAACTGGAGAGACCTCTTTTGATGGGGAAAATGCAATATACAGGAACTCCCCACTTAAAGTCGTCCTGGTTAACATTGTTTCATTGTTATGTTGCTGATCAATTAGGGAACATGGTCATTTAAAGATGTACAGTTCTCTTTTCTAACATTGTTTGGTAGCCGCCTGCTTTGTCCACTGCTTGCAGGAAGAGCAGCCCGTTGCAGCTAGATGGTGGGTGGTTGGAACCAGGGTAGACTGGCAGCCCCCCACTTCCCTAAGTTCCCTGTGCAGCAGCTACCCAGAAGGCTACCAATTTTGGACAGTTCAGCTGTAACACTCACCGCTGCCATGTGCTGCTCCTACCCTCTGCCTTGGAGCTGTTCCTGGAGACTCCTGATTGCTCGGGGGGAGGGAGGGGAGAAGAGGGAAGGCTAATGTCCGGGTGTCCCTCTCTCTCTTGCTCCTGCACCGAGCTTACCCCATCTTCCACAGCAGCTTCAGCTGCGGTCCAGTCTCAGCTTGCTGATCTAATTAACAAGGCAGGGTATTTCTGACTCCACTTTTCATACTTAAAGGGGAAATGCACATCTCTCTCTCTCTCTCTCTCTCTCTCTCTCTCTCACACACACACACACACACACACACCCACACACCCATACACACAAACACAGAGGGTGTGTGTCTTTGTCTGCCCTCCCTCCATTCCTGCTGCCTTGTAGAGTGTGAGAGTTAACCCTTGAGGGATCAGCTAATTGCTAGTTCATCATTGAGCAGTAAGGCATTGCCTGGGAAATATCCCACCCTCTGACTCCTCCACTTCAACCAAGTTTCACAATCATCAACACTGTGTATCCCACCCTCTGACTCCTCCACTTCAACCAAGTTTCACAATCATCAACACTGTGTACAAGGATTAAATTGTTTAAAACTTGTACTGTGTGTATGTGTAGAATATATATATATATATATATATATATATATATATATATATATATAGTA